>RJWM01009016.1:0-69603 GCA_004363535.1 Dasyprocta punctata
GTACTATTTATCATCCATTTCTAAAATGTCCTTCAGAACATTTTAGAGTGCTGGTTTAGTGGTTGTGAATTTCCTCAGATGTTCCTTATTATGGAAGTATTTTGTTCCTCCCTCTATTTTGAAAGATAGTTTTGCAGGATACATCAATCTGGGTTGAAAGTTGTTTTCTTTTAGAACTTGGAGTACTTCACTCCAAGCTCTCCTTGGCTTGAGAGTTTGTGCTGAGAAGTCTGCTGTGATTCTGATGGGCTTTCTTTTATAGGTAACTTGTTTCTTTTCCCTAACAGCTTTTAAAATTTTATTCTTGTGTTGAATTTCTGGACTCTTGACTATGATATGCCTGGAAGTAGATTTTTTAAAAATCATTGCTAATTGGAATTCTATGTGCCTCACTTATTTGTATGTCGAATTCTTTTTCTCTATCAGGAAAGTTTTCTGACTCGATGTTTGTAAGGATGTTTTTAATGTCATTTGTAGTATCTCCTGCTTGTTCACTGACTCCAATTAATCTTAAGTTATTTTTCTTTGTCTCATCAAGCATTTGCTGGATTGATTTCTTGTGTTCCCTTGCTAGTTTTGAGAAATCTTTCTTTTTCTGGTCACTAACTGCAAGCCTGTCTTCAGTATCTGAGATCCTGTCCTCACATTGGCCTAATCTGCTTCGAATACTTTCAGTGGAGTTTTTATTCTCCTAAATATCTTCTTGAATCTTCTTTATGGAATCCATTTGCTTCCTCTGTTGTACTTCCATAATTTGCTTAAGCTCATTTATTTTTTTGTCTGTGTCTGTTCTAACATCACTAAGCATGGTGTGTATTTTGGTAAACTCTGTGGTTATTTGAGAGATTATTTCTGATTTCATTTTTTCCAAAGCCTCATTCAATTGCTTTGTTACCACTTCAGAAAACCTGGTTTGGGGCTTTTGGATTTTCCAGCCTCATTGCCTCCTGGGTTTGCCTTTGGTGAACTGGGTGTCTGAGATTGTGTCCTGTTTAAGTGTCTTCTCATTTCTTTTCTTTTTTAGTTTAATTCCTAGAGTGATACCTGTTAGTTGCCTGCAGTGGGTTGCTTTAATGGTGGTATTAAGGACTTCTAAGTGATGAGCACTTCCCTAAGATATCTTCCAGGTGTAGCTGGTTCCTGGGCTCCGAGTCTATTGGAAAATCCCACCTCCTCAGTTTGTCAGAGAAGAGAAACCACTGCTTGCCTAGCCCAGTCCTGGTTCCTTGGCACTGTACCTCAGCTCTCTCCGTGACCCCCAGTCAATCTCAGTCCTGGACCATCAGGGCCAACAGCTATCCAGATCAGTCGAGTTAATTCTGGCTGCAGTGGCATCCACAGTACCAAACACAGCCAACAAAACAGTAAACTGACCCAGCCCCTGATTTGTAACTCTCAACCATATAAACTGAATTTATAACCATAAATCAGAATGCAAAACAATCATATACTATACATAGGTTCACAGTGTCAATTCTGTCCTCAAGGGTCAGGACCCAAAATGAATTTAAGAGAAGGCAGAGAAGTGGGAAAAGAGAGAGACTGTAAGTAGGTTGGAGGACAAAGACGGGTCCCTACCACTTAGGGAAACCACTGCGGAAGACTGAGGGAAAAGAGAGCCAAAAGAGACAAAAAGGAAAACAGAACAAGTCCACCCCCAGAAGGAGGGCAGAAACCACACTCACACTCAAAACAAAACAAAATGAAACAAAAAAAAGCTAGATAAAACAAACAATAAAAAGAAAAAAAATAGAAAAGAAAAAGAAAGAAGAGAAAAGAAAAAAGAGTCCACTTCCAGGGTTCTCTCTGGATTCACTGGTATACAGACTGTGGAGAGAGCAACCCAGATCATGGCACTGTGTCCCCACAAGCCAGCAACTACTGGTGGACGGAGTAGTAGATAACCTTAGCAGACCTGCCCTGAGAACAGACTCCTTGGGCTTGCTGCAGTTCAAGCAGTCTCCACGGGTCTGCACCCAGCTAGGAGCCACTGGGGGAAGCTGGCAACAGTTTTAGCACCAGGCTTATCTGGCCTGACTCCAAAATGGCTCCTGGCAAATGGCTTTCTCCCATAGGAGGACCAAGCCCTCTGCACTCACTGCCAGCCAGCACAGTCCTCTCTACCTGCCACTTTCCTCCACCAACAAATGGCTCCGCAGAGGCCCCTGCGGTCGCCAGCTGCTATCAACACCATACCCCATACCGCCAGGCTCGTACAGCTCCCCTCAGGCAGTGAGTCCGACTCCAGGCAAAGGCACCACCAGCTACTGCCTTCTTCTTTGTTGAAATTTTTCTTTTTACTCTCTCTGTGGGGTTCAATTCAGATTTCAGACTTCCTGGGTCTAAGGAACCCATTTCCCTCCTTTTTGTCTTCTTCAAGATGGTGTGTTCCCGCGTGTAGACCGTGTCTCTCAGAGAGGCTGTTTTCTCTGCATCTTATTACTCTGCCATCTGCTCGGAAGTCCCTCCACATTTTCTTTTTAATTTAGATATTTGTTATATGTATTTGCTGTGTGGTCCAACTTCTAATAGTCTATAATTTCAACATTTAGACTAGAAACTGAAGTGAGATTCTAACCTCAGGGGAATACCCTGAGGTCCACAAATGTCTAGTTTTATCAGTACTGTATTTTTTTGAAAAGACTGCTGAACTCAAGAGGAGTTACTTTGTATTCTGATTTATAACTTCAAAATTTAGAAATGGATAAACTCTCTGAGGCACATAAAAAGGCAAGCAATGTAGTATATATAAACTCTGGGCTTTAAAAATAAAGTGAGATGGTACTGATATTTTATAAAGTGTACAAACTTATTTCAATTGATGCTTGTGTATGAACATGGTAGGTTAGTGATTATATGAATTTAGACATGTTGAAATGAATCTTTATGTTTCCTGAAAATAAGCCTGTTTTTAGAAAAAATAATCTCAATATAACTTCACAATATTTCTTGCCATATTTCTTTGTCAAACTAAAAAAGAGAAAGAATTCTTTAAAATACCCTCCTCTAGACAGTTCCATTGATTGTCAAATAATGTATCTATGCTATTGTATTAGTAGACTGTCATTTAATTATACTTAACTCTTGTATTTTCCCTGCCCCCCACTCATAATCTGGAACTTTTCTGGTTCCAATCTCATTGAATTACAGAAAATATTTCTTTCATCCTTTCTTTTTCCTTACCCCAGAGTTGCTGTGACTCTGCCTTAAACCAGTTCAACCACTCCAGAGAAAACAAATGGGTTATAGTGACAATAGGCAAAATATAATATGATATGTAAAATATTTGAATTGAAATTGGGTGAAAAGTACAAAAGAATTAAGTCATTATGTATGATTTTTATGTTTTAAAATTTTTGTTAAAAAAGATTTTTTAGATGCTGTCAGAAAGTAAAAATAAAACAAAGCAGTCCAAGATATTGTCACCTAGTTATAGCTACATATGAATTAATGGAAATACTGAATATAAAATTGACCTTATCTCAATAGGCTATAATGGTCAGACTATGCTTTAAAGAATTTGGAATTATTATCTTAATGGCAAAGTCTGTGTCCTGAGACTATCAGACAGGGAAGCTTGTTATCTCTTCCCATTAGTTCTGAAGTTTTGTTCCATTTCAAATTCTGAATCTCTTTTTCTTCTAGCAGTCTATTCCTTGTCATACAAGTAGGAATACTTAAGTGTGACTCAAAGGCTTTTTCTTTCTTCTTTTCTTTATTTTTTTTGAATTTTTCTTTTGTACCTCACTACCTTGAGTCAAGCATGTTTTGATTGTGTCAATCTGTAGTAGTGGAAAAAGTAATGAATTGGGAGTCATGAGTTTCTATTGTCTGCTTTTCTATGAACTGTCTTGTGACTTGCATTTTCACTCCTTAAGATTTTTTAATTTGAAATTGTATTCAGCCTCTCATTTTGGAATTATTATTTATTTAATTTCATTTTAGAAAGCAAAACAAAAAAGAATAGAAATGACACAGAACTTCAAAAAATAGTAGGAAATTAGCACTAAGTAATACATTGCATATTGTTATTTTAGAAGTAGTAGTTCAGGTTACATGATTTATGCACAGAAAAGTGATGAAAAAATCAAACAATGAAAGCACAAATTGTTCTTTTGGATGAACTAACAGATTAGTAGTATAGCTAACTATATTGTATATACATGTATACATACATATATATTTATGTATACCTATATACATATCTTTTTCCTTCTTCCTTCTCTCCTTTCCCCTATCCTTGTTGTTCTTTCCTTTTGAGCACTTTTCTTCTCTTTCATTAGCATAATATCTGTTGAACATTTTAGATCTTACTACTCTTTCAGTTTTTTTATACACTAGAGACAATATAATATTTACAAATGTGAGTTTGATTTATTTCACTTATGAGTATGATCTCAAGTTGTCTCCATTTACCTATAAAAGTCTCAAGATTATCCTTCTTTATGGTTGAATAATATTTCATTGTGTAAAAATACCACATCTTTTTTATCCATTCCGCAGTGATGGGCATTTGAGTTGTTTCTAAGATTTAGCTATTACAAATTATGCTGCTATAAACATGGGTTCACATATATCATTGTAGCATGACATTTTCAGTTTTTCTGGGAAAATACCCAGAAGGGGAATAGCTGGATTGAATGGGACTTCCAATCCTAGATTTTGAGGAATCTTCACACTGATTTCCATAGTGATTGCACCAGTCTGCACTCTCAACAACAGTGGAGAAGTGTTCCCTTTTCCCCACAGCCCCACCAACATTTGTTATAAGTTGATTTCTTGATGGCAGTTATTCTTTCTGGAGCGAGATGAAATCTCAGTGTTGTTTTAATTTGCATTTCTCAAATGACCTGTGATGTTGAGCATTTCTTCATGTATTTATTTGCCATGTGTATTTTTTCATCTGAGAAGTGCATATTCATCTCAGGTGCACATTTTTGGACTGGGTCTTTGAATTTGGGGGTCCTGATGTTTTTTAGTTCTTTATATGTTCTAAATATAAGTCCTTTATCTGAGGGACAGCTGGCTAAAATTCTTTCCCATTCTGTGTTTTTCTTTACACTCTTTTGGTGATTTCTTTTGAAGTGCAAAAACTTTTTAATGAGATGAGATCCCAGTTGTTGATTCTTCGAAGTACTTCCCATGCAGTTTGCATTTTGTTCATGAACTCTTTGTTTACTGCTGTATCTTCAAGATTTCTACCTACTTTGTCTTCCAGTAGATTTAGTGTTTCTATTTTAATATTTAGATTTTTGATCCATTTTGACTTGAGTTTACTGCATGACAGTAGACATGGGTCTAGTTTCAGTCTTCAGCATGTGAAAAACCAATTTTTCCTTCACCATTTATTAAAGGGGCTATCTTTCTTCCAGTGAAGATATTTAGCCCCTTGTCAAAGATAAGGTGGCTGAGTGTCTTTGTAGTTGTGTCTACATCTTCTAATCTGTTCCATTGATCCTCAGGTCTGTTTTTTGCCACTACCTTGCTGATTTTATCACAGTAGTTTTGTAGTATAATTTCAAGTCAGGGATTGTGATGCTCCTGCCTTACCTTTGTTGCCTAGAATTGTCTTTGCTATTCTAGGTCTCTTCTGTTTCCAAATGAATTTTAGGAATGTTTTGTCTAGATCTGTGAGGTAGGCAAGTGGTATTTTGATTGGGATTGCGTTAAATCTGTATAGCAGTTTTGGGAGTGTATTGGGTGATATACTATATACCCCCAAGTCCTCACATACTTTTGATGGGGCTAAGTCTGGCACTTGCTTGTATTCGGTTTGTTGTCTAGCACCGGGAGAGGCAATGTGAGTGTTATACCCATCCAGAGATGGAGCTGACATACAGTGTAAGGGAAGGCAGGTTTTCTGCTTTCACCTTCCTCTCTTTTCTTGCCAGCATGCCTTGTGGCTTGCAGCTGCTGTGAACAGCAGCCCTCTATGCCATGCTGACTTAGAGCCAACTTAAGTATAGACTAAAACTCCTGAGAAACTGTAAAAATAAACCTTTCCTTCCCTAATTTTGGGTGTCAGGTATTTTGTCTCGACAACGAGTGAAAGGTAAGACAAAATTTGGTACTGGGAGTGGGGTCATTGTTGTGACTATTCTTGACCATGTGGTTCGAGAGCCTTTGGAAATGGCTTGCCGGGAAAGTTTGGAAAGGTTTGGAGATGTCGCCTACATACATAGAGCTAAAATGGCTTAGGTTGTTCTGTATGGGAGATTCTGGTCAGAGCCAGGAGACCAGAAGGCTGATAGGAAGCCTGCCGGTAAGGACCAGGCTCAGGAGGTTTCTGCTGGGAGGAAGGACGGCATTGGTGGTTGGACTCCACATAACGTGTGTTATGGCTTGGCAAAAAGTTTGTCTGTATTCTGCCCATCCCAGAGACTTTGCCTGAGACTGAGATTAAGGGCAAAGGACTAATTACTCTACAGAGAGAAATTATGAGGCAGCCAAACATTAAAATGGTTGCCTGGCTTCTGTTGGGGGCTCTTAGCCAGATTTATGTTATAGATAAAGAACAAAGAGCCCGGCATGATGATTTAAAACCTTGTGAGTTTGGCCAGAAAGCTGTAAACTTTAAAGATAGAGCTGAGACCTTGATTGCTGAGGAGAAACAAACAAACAAACAAAAACACGGCCTGGGGGCATCCCAAAAAGCAGCGGGCCTCCACCCTTTGCACCTGCAGGCCTTCAAAAGTAAAAGAGTTTGCTCAAAAAAAAAAAAAAAAAAAAGCCAGAGTGCCCTGTCCCAGAGTGGCGACAAAAAGCCGCAGAGTGCCCTGTCCTAGAGAGGTGACAAAAAGCCGCAGAGTGCCTTGTCCCAGAGTGATGACAGAGGCCACAGGAGATTTTAAAAGGTTCGTGGCCACGCCAGGTCCCAAAATGGAGGCAGCCATGCCAGATTCCAAAATGGTGGCGGCATAGAAAAGCTGTTCCTCACAATCAGGTTCAGAGAGCTCAGCGACCCAGGCAGTCGACCCCTGTAGCCAAGAGAAAAAACAGCCTGGCTACCGCTCCAGCCTGCAGCAGACCTTGGTGGCATCCATGTGGCACTGGTTTTAAATACAAAAAAAGGCTAAGGCAACTTCTGCCTCGCCTACAGAGAGCAATATATAAAGATATAAGGGTAAAGCCAAAAAACATAGATTGTCCAAAAAAAGCTATAAAAGGTGCCACAGGGGTGGAGTCACTCAAGCCTGTTAGAGCTTATAATCAGATTACCTCAGATGCTGAGCAAAAAACTCCAAGACTTAATGTTTGCCCTGCTAGATTTTAGACTTGCTTTGGTTCCAATGCTTTATATTCCTGTTTGTAACTTTTAAAATGGTAATGTTTACCTTGTGCCTTTATATGTTAAAAGTGCTTAACCTTGTTTTCATTTATACAGGGGGTTACAGTTAAGAGTTTGCCATAGATCTCAGAGGAGATTTGAGACTTAGACTTTTCAATAGTGGTAAAACTGTTAGGACTTTGGCAACTCTTAGAGAGAGACTAAATGTCTTTTATAATAAAGATATAAATGAGTCCTTGGGGGTCCAGGGGTGGAATATATTGGGTGATATACTATATACCCCCAAGTCCTCACATACTTTTAATGAGGCTAAGTCTGGCACTTGCTTATATTCGGTTTGTTGTCTAGCACCGGGACTGGCAATGTGTTATACCCGCCCAGGGGTGGAGCCAACATACAGTGTAAGGGAAGGCGGGTTTTCCGCTTCAGCCTTCCTCTCTCTTTTCTTTTTTTTTTTTTTTTTTGGCGGCACCGGGGATTGAACTCACAACCTCGCGCCTGCCAGGGCAGGCGCTTAAGGCACTGAGCCAAACTCCTGGCCCTGGTTTTTCGAGGCAGGGTCGCACTATGTAGCTCAGGCCGGCCTTGCGCTCTCGTTGTAGCCCAAGCTGGCCTCGAACTCACAACGCTCCGCCTACCTCAGCCTCCCGAGTGCTGGGATTAAAGGTGTGCGCCACCACGCCTGGCTACTCTCTCTCTTTTCTTGCCAGCGTGCCTTGCGGCTTGCATCCACCGTGAACAGCAGCCCTCCATGTCATGCTGACTTAGAGCCAACTTAAGTATAGACTAAAACTCCCGAGAAATTGTAATAATAAACCTTTCTGATGTAACTGACGCTCTATCCCAACAAAAACTCTCAATTTAAAGGCCAATTGGGAAAATTAGAGCTCTTTATTAGCGCAGACCTGGCGACGTAGCATCCCCATATGCATAGGGAAGACTGTGCCCTGAGCTGAAGAAACAAACTGCTTTTAAGCAGTAAAACCGCAAACACCTGGGGTGGAGGGCGGTTTCGTTGTGGGGTTTACACCTGGCTAGGTTCTGGGGGAGTGGCGCAATACAGAACAGAAACGCGGTGCTTGGAAAAGTACAACTCATGTTAATTGGGGCATTGCGTCCTTACAAGACGAGGACAAGAGGGGTACTCTCAGGCACACGGTGCTTGGGAAAGTACAACTTGTGTGTATCAGGGCATTACATCTTTACAGGAGCAGGACAAGGGGGTACTCTCAGGCAACAAGGGGGTTCACACATTACAACACTTTCCTTCCCTAATTTTAGGTGTCAGGTATTTTGTCTTGACAATGAGCAAAAAGTAACTAAGACAGGGAGCATGGCCATTTTTACTGTGTTGGTTCTTCCCATCCAAGAGCAAGGGCTATCTTTCCATTTTTGGACATCTTCTTCAATCTCCTTTTTTAGAGTACTATAGTTTTCAGCATATAGGTCTTTTATATCCTTAGTTAGGTTGATTCCTAAGTATTTCATTTTTTTGGATGCTATTGTGAAAGGTGTTATTTCCATAATTTCTCTCTCAGTGAGTTTGTTGTTTGTGTATGGGAATGCTATTGACTTTTGATGATTGACTGTGTATCCAGCTACACTGCTGAATTTCCTTTAACTCTAGTAGTGTTTTGATGGAGTTTTTGGGGTCTTCTATGAAGAGTATCTTGTCATCTGCAAATAGTGATAATTTAACTTTTTCCTTTCCTATGCTTATTCCTTTTATTTCCCTCTGTTGTCTAATTGCTCTCGCTAAAGTTGTCAGAGCTGTATTGAATAGGAGTGGTGATAGTGGACATCCTTGTCTTGTTCCTGATTTTAGAGTGAAAGCTTTCAGTTTTTGTCCATTTAATATGATGTTGGCTGCTGGTTTGTCATAGATGGCTTTATCAGATTGAGGTAGAGACCATCTATTCTGATTTTATCTAGGGTTTTTAAAATCATGAACAAGCGTTAAACTTTGTCAGAATTTTTTCTGCAGCTATTGAGATGATCATGTGATTTTTGTCTTTGGCTCTGTTGATGTGGTATAGTACATTTATTGATTTGCATATGTTGAATCATCCCTGTATCCCTGGGATAAATCCCACTTGGTCATGATGTATAATCTTCTTTATGATTTGCTGCATTCTATTTGCTAGTATTTTATTGAGAATTTTGCATCAATGTTCATTAGGAAGATTGGCTATAGTTCTCCTTTTGTGTTGGTTCTTTGTGTGGTTTTAGGATCAGAGTAACACTTGCCTCCAGTAATAAGTTAGGGTGAATTGCTTCCTTTCCAATTTCATTAAAGAGGTGTATTGATGTTAAATCTTTTCTAAATTTCTTGTAGAATTCAGCCGTGAATCCATCAGCACCTGGGCTTTTCTTTGTTGATACGTTTTTAATTATGTTTTCAATTACAGTAACTGATATAGGGTCATTCAAAATTTTTATATCTTCTTGATTCAGCTTTGGTATTTCGGATGTTTCTAGGAATCTCTCCATTTCCTCTGTGTTTTCCAGCTTATGTGGTTAAAGATTTTCAAAGTGGGTGTTCATGATCTTCTGAATGTCCACAGGATCTGCAGTAATTTCACTTTTTCATTCCTCATTGCATGAATTTGAGTTTTTTCTTTTTCTTTATCAGGTTGGCTTGAGGCTTATCAATTTTGTTTATTCTTTCAAAGAACCCACTCCGCTTCATTAATACTTTGTGTTGTTTTGTTAGTTTCAATTGCATTGGTTTCTGCTCTGATCTTTATAATTTCCTCCCTTCTATAAGCTTTTGGCTTGACTTGCTTTTCTTTTTCTAGAAGCTTGAGGTGCAACATTAGGTTATTTATTTGTGCTCATTCTGTTTTCCAAATGTGAGAATTCTTTGCTATACATTTCCCTGTTAGGACTGCTTTCATTGCATCCCACAGGTTCCAGTATGTTGTATCTGCATTTTTTAAAATTGTAGATATTGTTTTATTTATTCTTTAATTTCATCTGTAACCCATTGGTTGTTCAGGAGGGTGTTACTCACTTTCCATGTATTTATTTAGCTTTTGCAGTTTCTTTGTCATTAATTTCCAATTTAAGTCCACTATGGTCAGATAATATGTATGGGATAATTTCAGTCCTTTTGCATTTACTTAAACATATTCTATGGGCTAATATATGATCTATTTTAAAACATGTCCCATGTGTGCTGAGAAGAATGTGTATTCTGATGTGGTTGGGTGGAAAATTCTCTAAAAATCTAGTGAGTCCATTTATTCAAAGTTTGATTCAGTTATGTTGTTTCTTTGCTGTCTAGTTGATCTCTTTTTGACAATGGTACATTAAAGTCCCCCATTACAATTGTGTTATTGCTTATGTGGTTTTTTCATGCCTGTTAGTATTTGTGTTATATAATTGGGTGCTCCTATATTTGGTGCATATCTATTTATGATTGTTATCTCTTGCTCTTGAATTCTTCCCCTTACAAGTATGTAATGAACTTCTTTATCTCTTTTGATCATTTTTAGTTTGAAGTTCACATTGTCTGCAAATAGAATACCTACCTCTGCTTTTCTCTGGGTTCCTTTCTTGTGGAATATTGTTTTCCATCCTTTGAATTCAATTCTATGAGTTTTCTTTCATGTCAGATGTGTTTCTTGTATCCAGCATATTGTTGGATCCTGTCTCCTGATCCATTCTGTCAACCTATGTGTTTTAATTTGTGAATGAGGCAATTTACATTTGATGGTTATAGCAGATATGTACTGGCTTAAGTTTATCATGTTATTTTCCTGTTGTTGGTTCCCCACTTTTCTCCCTTATTTAATTGCTTACCCTGCCTAGTGGTTTGTTTCTATTGTTGTTCTGTTAATTGCAGTCTTTTTTGTGTCCCTTTAGTATGTCTTTTAGTACTGTTTCTAGGGTTGGTTTGGGGGACATGAATTTTGTCAGTTTTTCCTTGTCATGGAAGTATTTTACTTCTCCATTAATTTGAAAGAAAATTTTGCAGTGTACATCAATCTGGGCTGAAAGTTGTTTTCTTTCAGAGCTTGAAATACTTCACTCCAAGCTCGTCTTGACTTGAATGTTTGTGTTAAGAAGTCTACCGTGATTCTAATGAATGTTTGGTGAGTTGTGTGTTTTCTCTAACAGCTTTTAGTATTCTGTTTTTATGCTGAATTTCAGGGATCTTGATTATTTGTCTGGGTGTCGATTTATTTTTGTTATGACTGTTTGGAGTTCTATATGCCTCACTTATTTGTATATCAGATTCTTTTTCCATGTTTGGGAAATTTTCTGCTATTTTGCACATAGTTTTTTAATGACATTTGTGTTGATGCCTGCATTTTTGTTGACACCTATCAGTCTTATATTGTTTTTCATTGCATCATTTTGAAGCTTTTGAATTGATATTTCGTGGTCCCTTGTTATTTTTAAAAGTTCTTTCCTTTCATCATCACTACCTGCGATCCTGTCTTCAAGTTCAGAAAGTCTATCTTTAGTTTCTTTCAAGCGGTTTCCCCAGCTTTCAGTGGAATTTTTAATTTCCTGGATATCTTGTTGAATTTGTTTCTTGAATTCTATTTCTTTCCTATATTGTTGATTCATCGTTTCTGTCATTTTCTCATGCTCTGCACTTTTTTATCTATGTTTTCTCTGGCTATGCCTAGCAAAACCTTTATTAAGATTGACATTTCTATCTGTACTTGAAAGGTTATTTCTAATCTGATTTCCTCTATAACCTCATGGATTTGTTTCTTCATTTCACTTGATATCTTTTCAGAAATCTTAGGCATATGACTTCTAATGTCCTCTATTTCGATGTCTCTTGTACTTGCTTCTGAGGGAGTGGGTCTTTGGGATTGCATTTTGCTTGTTTGTTTTGTCATTTTCACATATTGAGTTCATATTTTGGTCTTTTCAATCCTGCTAGTGTCACCTGTCCATCGTTTGTGTCTTAGGGTCCTATGTGTGACTGACGTTTGCCCAATTGCTGGGTCCTACAGTGTTGGGGATGGGCCATTCATCTGAATTCCTCCTGCAGGGCCTGTGAGTGAGTCTTACATCCTTCCTGGGTTGGCTAACCTAGGAGTATTGATGTAAGCCAACCCTTATCTCCTATTGTTTCTGTGGCTTTAGGCTCTTACAGGCTGCCAGATCTACCTGTTTATACTGTGTGCCCCAGCTGGGACCCAGTTGTGTCACTGGAGGTCTCTTAGGACCTTTCCAGTACCTCTGTATGTGGGGAGGCCTTGTCTGCACTCTTGCCAACCCACCCAATGTTCCCTGTATGGAAAAGAGACTCACCCATGCTCTTGCTGGCTCACCAAGGTACTACCTTGGGAGAGGCTTTGCTGAGGCTCTTGCTGACCCAATGAGGTCCTCTATTTGAGGAGGAAACTCACAACACCGTCACTGGTCTGCCAAGGTCCTCTGTGTAGGGGGTGGTGTTGCCGAGGCTCCCACCAGCTCACCAAGGTACTGCAGGTGATGGAAGGGGTCACTGATGTTCTGTGGGCTGCTGAGGTATTTGGGTTTGGGGGGAATGGTGGTCCACAAGCCCATTGGCTGCTGAGGTCCTTCAGGTGCAGGGGAATGGCAGCTGAGGCTCCCCTTGGCTGCTGAGGTTGCCTGGATGCGGGGGAAGGGCGGTCCACTAACCCATAGACTGCTGAGGTCCCTAAGGTGTGGGGGAAGGTCAACTGAGGCTCCCCTCAGCTGTGAAAGTTATCTAGGTGCAGGGGAAGGGTGCTCATTTGGGAATTTTAAAATCATGAATATCATTTAACTGTTTTTTGTTTCCTGCATTAAAGCATTGTGACATTCTATCATTTGCCCTGTTCTGATTTTAGTGCATCCTCATGATTGCAACCCCCCCATGTCTTCACTTTGTATGTTTGCATTCCAAAACAACTCCTGTTAATGTTAAAAAAATAATTGATGACTTTTGACTATTTGTTTGTTTATTGGTTTTTTGAGAGAGTCTTGCTATGTAGTTCAGCCTGACCTTGAACTCACTGTGTAACCCAGACTTGCCTTGAATTCATGGCAATTCTTCTGCCTCAACCTCCTGAGTGCTGGCATTACAGGCATGTGACACCACACCTGGCTACTTTTAATTTCTTGTATGGAGTTAATATGATATTTCTTTGTGTTGTTTTTATTTTGCTGAAGATCTATCTATGATACAATTTTTAAATTACAAAAATAAATAAAATAAATACAAAATTTTTAAAATATAAAAGGTATATTGGCCAGGTATGGTGGCGCACGCCTTTAATCCCAGCACTCGGGAGGCTAAGGTAGGAGGAACATTGTGAGTTTGATGCCCGCTTGGGCTTCAACGTGAGCACAAGACCGGCCTGAGCTACATAGTGTGACCTTCCCTCAAAAAACTAGGGCTGGGAGTTTGGCTCAGCGGCTTAAGAACCTGTCTGGCAGGTGTGAGGCTGTGAGGTCTATCCCCAGTGCTGCAAAAAAAAAAAAAAAAAAGAAAAAAAAAAAGAAAAAGTATATTGTGTTGATGACTTTTCTCTCATTGCTGAGACAAATTGTCCAGCACCCAAAATTAAGGAAGGAAAATTTTATTTAGCTTACAGTTTGTGGAGGTTTCAGTCTGTAATCAACTTGCTCCGTGGCAGGGTGGCATGGCACAAGGACAATACTTCAGGGTGGCAGAGGACAGCAAAAAGACCAAGAGAAAAAGGGTGGGGGTGAGCAAGCCTTTTCTCCTCTCTTATATTGTAAGCAGGCTAACTCCCACCCCCAGGGCAGGTGTACACACACAACACCTCCTTGCCCTACTCTTGCACAGACTGAGAATGTAAGGACCGTGGCCCCCTGCTGTTTCACTTACTTAAACGTCTGAACTCAATTTCACACAATGGACAGTATCCTAGAGAGGTAACAGCATGTCATTTACACCATAGGATGGAGAGCTCCTGAATTGTTCAGTTAAGCTTTTAGACTTCTCAAGTTGATATAATGTATCAACCATAACATTTATGAAACTTATAGAACAGTTTTAGATTTCGTAGCAAATATGATCATATGGTTCAGAGATTTCCTATATGATTTCTACTTCCCCCAATATTAACATTTTCCCAGTATAGCAATTCGCTTGTTACAACTTAGGAACCTTTGTTGACACATCATGGTTTACATTAGTGTTTACCTTTGGTGTGGTACATCCTATGGGTTTGAGGAAATGGATAATGACTTGTATCCACCATTACAGTATCATACAGAATACTTTAACTACTTTAAAAATACTTTGTACTCTATTTATACATCTTTTCTTCCCCCAAACACTGATCTTTTTGCTGTCTCCATAGTTATGCCTTTTCAAAATATCTTATAGTCAGTCCAGTATATAGATATTTCAGGCTGGCTTCTTTTGATTTAACTTCACTCCATGTTGACTTTTAGTATTTAACTGTTGTGTACTCATCTGTTGTTTATTAATAACCCCAAATAAGTAATAATTTGCAACATTTATTTGATACATTGCACATATATAATAACAATTAAAAGCTTTCATGTAGGCCTTTTTATGATGGTATTTTCTAGGAATATATTGCCAAAATACTTATGCTAAGTAACTCAGGTCCTAGAACCACTAATAATAATATGATTATATTCTTGGTTCACTTTGAGCATAGGAAATACTATAATAATGTTTATTATTTATTGTTATTAGAGATCCTTTTCTTAGTTGAAAACTTTCTGTTCTGGCCAGGACTTTTTTTTTAAATAGGATAACAGGCTTGATGCATTGGTGAATACAATAGGCCATTTAGATTGGTCTGAGTTTGTAATTTACTACTTGCAGAATCTTGTGAAAGTTACTTTCTCTGAAGCTTAGTTTATTACTGTGAAAAACTAGAATAATGACAAGTTACAGGATGGCAATTAATAGCTTATGTGAAGAAAAATTTTAAACTGTTGTGTGATAAATATAAAATGTTGATGCGAATTACTACTTAGAAGAGCTCTGTAACACAGTAAAATTTGAGAATTTCTAGCTTTGTATGAAAAGAAGGAAATGAATTATTTAATGACTTTTGCAATGGGGCAAGCACCTCGTATCCACTGCCATTTAATTTATCCATTACCACTTTTATCTCATGTTTACCAATGAAGAAACTGAAAGTCAGGGAAAATGGTAATTTGTTTAAGGTCACAACTAGTAAATGTAGATGCTTGATTTAAATCCAGGCTTGTTTAACTTTAAAACCCATTTTATTTCTGTCAAATCACTCTGCTTTTTGTGCACCTAGATATAGGTTTTTATGATCCACGAACAATTGAGAATAAGATGAAAAGCGAATCTTTCAGGTTTTTAGTGAGATATAGTGCACCCTTTTATTATTTTTCCTTTTACTTTGTCTAAATATTTCATATTGATTTGCTTTTTTTTATTTACAACAGCTCTATGAGTCAGGAAAATTTGTGAGTTAGAAAGTTTTTGAGTTAGATAGGAAAGTTTGTGATTATATAACTAAATAATGCAATATCCTCCA
The DNA here is from genome assembly GCA_004363535.1 of Dasyprocta punctata. Taxonomy (NCBI): domain Eukaryota; kingdom Metazoa; phylum Chordata; class Mammalia; order Rodentia; family Dasyproctidae; genus Dasyprocta; species Dasyprocta punctata. Next base: position 15,781 of record RJWM01009016.1, read on the forward strand.
CCTCAGGTTTCTTATCTGAAAAAAATGATTGAATAACATTCCTTTTATAATGCAATTCACAAAGCAAGAAAATACATTTTAAAAATAAAAGTTCTTAATTTAGTGAAACAGATGGTGTGTTGTGTTTCATAATATATTTCAGTTGCTTTTTGAGAATGCTTAAATAAATCTTGATTTTGAAATAATTGATAAGAATTTCCTTTTATATCAAAAGTATCCCTCTGGAAATTAACATTCATATATTTCTTATCTGACTTATCTGAGAAGGGATCAGAAAAGTTAAGTTATATATATTGTGACTGATCAGAATGGTATAAATTATACAGAGATGTTAAGTACAGGGAAAAGATCAGGGAAACCACATTGTGTTCAACTTTTCTAAGTCACCTTTTCATAGTACAGTTTATTTTGTTTGAATTACATTATAGATTTTAGTCATAACAATACTCCTAAAAATAAGGAAGCACATTTAAAAACTCAAATAGAAATTATATTTTGGAGTGTGCATATCCTAATTTTTATTCTTTGTAAGTACAAATAAACATGGAGTATTGCATTTTTAGAAGCTCTAGAGAGTGTTTTTTTTTTCCTACAATGTTATAATAGAGTATGTATAAAAATAGTGATGTGTTTTGCAATGTTGTTGCAATTAATTACTGTCAATTTTGGAGTTGTAATTTTTATAGAAAATCAGCGGTAAGTGATGGTGGTACCTTACATATATTCATTTAATATTTAAAAATTATTGAACACTTAATAAATTCAGAATATTATATTTTGCACTCCTAAAATACATGGTTAACTTCAAAATGGCTTTGCCTCTGAAAACCTTTAAATTTGTGAAAGAGCTAAGCATGTAGACAATCGACACTCTTTGCCTTAAAAATATTGCTTATTTTGTAAAATTGATCTCTGCTTTTTGGAAAAAGTAGTATTTATCAGGTGCTTATCAGGTACAAAACATTTTATTCAAGAATTAATAAATTCAGTGTGTTTTGTCCTGTGCCTTGCATTTTTTTGTTTACAACAAATGTTGTCACTTCAGTCTAATATAATCAAGCAACTGTGAAATGTGATATTCTTATTCACATTTAATTGATGAGCTATATTCAACTCAAGGATAAGGTGCTTGCTTAAAGATTCAGTGTCTTAGTTACTTTTTTTGTTACTGAGACACAATACCTGACACCCACAACCTAAAGGAAGAAAAGTTTATTTTGGTTTCAGTTCGTAGTCACCTGACTCCAAGGCAGGTTGGCATGGTAGAGGGGCATGGCAAAGGTGGGTTGCTCATGGCATGGCAGGCTAGAAGCAGAGAGAGAGAGCGTGAGAGAGTGACGAGACAAGTTCTTCTAGGCCAAACCCGCTGAGTAGATCTCATCTCCTAACAGCAAGTTAGCTATAAAATCATCAATGCATGCGTGCTTTGGCAGCAAACACCAGAATCATCAGTGGGCTGATCTACTGGGGATTATCACACTCCCATGATCCAGTCACTTCCAAAAGCCCCGCCTCTAAACATTTAACATTTGTGGGGGGATGTTTAGATAGATACTATAACACAGCCAATAAGTATTTTTAAAAATCTGAGTCCAAGGTGTGTGTGTAGAACAGTGGTCTGAAAAATGTTTTCCATGTACCCTAGGAAATATGCAAGATGATATACAGCAGAATTTGAGAAGATGTCAAAACTTATATATGTTTTAAAAAATCTAGGTAGTTAAGGTATACTAATATTTAATATGCCAATAAATGTTAGCAATATCAGAGCAGCATTTACATGCATTATTACTTCTAAAGATATCTTACAGGGACAATGAGGTTCCTTTGCTTTAAGAGTTGGAAGAATCAAATTTTATTTGTGACTTGTTAGAAGGGAACGTGATTACGTTACCTATTTTAACTCATAAAATAGACAGCTGACTGAGAAAATGACAATAAACACAAAGCACAATTTGTGCAAAAATAACCTAAGATATACTATAAGCACTTTATCATTTACATTATAAAAGTGTCATCATATTTGACAGTAAGTTAACCAAAAATAATTCTCAAGAAATCTGTTTACAATGTTTATATTTGCTATCACTAAAAAGGAATCTCAAGTATATGGTAAAATCTAAGACATTTTATAATGACAACAGAAGACCATCTCATTGATAAAACTAATGTTTAACATATGCAGATCGTAAAGCAGTGTTTAATGTCAGATGATACTCAATTCAGACTTCATGAGGTCATTAAGTAAATGTTTAGGTATTTGGAGGATTTTTTAACTTAAAGATGGGACAAACATTTATCATTGAAAGTACTCTTCTGTCTTTAAGAGCAAGCATGCCTGAAATAATGCATGTGGAATTATAGGGCAACAAACTGTCATATTTGCCAGTAAATACTGTCAGAAGATGTGTAGCAAACAAACGTTGCCAAAGACTTGAAGGAACAAGTATTTGAACAAATTCTGCAGTATGAAAGGTTTACTATACTTAAATGAAAGTGTCAGTTTTTCTAGCATTTCATTCAGTGATATTTCCTAAGTTCAATGTCAGGATTATGGAACTTTTTTTTATACAAATTATTAATGGAATAATTTGGGAAAGGTAACCATGAAGCAGCAAAATATTCACTTAGTAAAAAGCCAACCTGGAAAACCTTAAACTATCTGTATTTAACATAATTTTAGGGTATTGGAATGGTAGATTTGATGAATTAATAAAAAGGTTCTGGGTTGGGTTACAGACTTACCTCACATGAAATTTATTCATTCATTATTTTTAAACAAGCTTTGTTACCAAATACATTGAAGTAAAAACAAGAGCTGTAGAATGTCATTAATATGGTTAATTTTTTAAATTAAAGCTTTAAAACTTTGGAGAAAATAACATTACAAAATGTGGAAGAATCATAGCATTTTAGTAGTCATTGTGATGCTTGGTAATAAGATACATAGAGCCCATGAACTTCTTTGTGCAATTTAAGGTTCACTGGTTGCCTAGTGGCGGAGAAATAATATTAAATATATGTCAGTTATCCATTTTTCTTTCATACTATGACAAAAGTTCTAATTTCGTTTACTTTTTTTATAATGATAGATACTCTCTAACGTATTTTTAGAAAAATATATTTGATTACTTTAAAATAATAACTAGTAATAAATGAGAAGTTATTCACTACTTGAAAGGCCCATGCATGGAGAAAGCATTTCATAATGAATGTTTATAATTTTCATAATAATGAGATTTTGTTGCCCAAGTCAGTTCACTGTAAAACTAGTTTCTGTGTACATTAACAACTGTACAGAAGTGTACCTGCATAGTTTTAAAAACCTGGAGCCCAACTTTGTAACTTGTTTTAAAGTTTCCCAAATGCAGTATTTAAGTAGGTCTTAAATTCATTTTGCATGTTGCACAATGCCAGCACTCAGGAGGCTGAGGCAGGAGTATCACCAAGCGTTTCAGGATACCTTGATCTGCAAAGTGAGTTTAAAACCAACCTGAATTACAGAGTGGGACGAGACGCTGTCTGAAGAAGCCAGACTTGATAAGTCTTTGTAAAATGTTTTAAAAGGTTTTATCTGTAAACCTACAACTTAATGGAGTTTAATAACTTCTTTTTTTTATTTAAGAGAAACAAAGACACATATAAGAAAGACAAAAAGCAAAAGACAAACGACTAGAGTAAATGAACAACAGGAACATTATAGGTTTGCAAAACAGGATGATAAAAACTTGACAATGGTTGCAATATTGCATATCGTTATCTTCAAAATGGTTGTTTACATTAACAGATATAGACATGTAAAATTGATCTAATCATATGAGTATTAATTGTTCTTTCTCAATGACTAATACATTCAGCAGTATGTTTGTTTTAGTCATCTTACATATACGTATATACAGATTTATATCTTTTCCTTTTCCCTTCCCTCTTTCTCCCTTTTCACTTCCCAATTACTTTTGCTCTTTGAGCTGTACTTTACCCTTACATAGTATTTATTATAGATTTTGGATCACATATACTTTTTCAATTTCTTACACTAGGGAGACAATACGGTATTTACACATGTGGGTTTGATTTATTTCACTTATGAGTATGGTCTCAAGTCATGTCCATTTACTTATAAAAGTCTCAATGCAACCTTTCTTGATAGCTGAGTAGTGCTCCATTGTATAAAAATACCACATCTTTTTTATCCATTCCTTGATTGATGGGCACTTGGGTTGTTTCCAAGACCTGGCTATTACAAATTGGGTTGCTATAAACATGGGTGCACACATATCACTGTGTTATGATGTTTTCAGTTCTTCTGGGAAAATGCCCAGAAGTGGGATAGCTGGGTTGAATGGGATCTCTAATCCTAGCTTCTTGAGGAATCCCCACACTGACTTCCACAGTCGTTACACCAGTCTACACTCCCACCAACAGTGGGAAAGAGTTCCTTTTTCCCCACAGCCCCTCCAGCATTTGTTGTTGGTTGATTTTTTTTAATCTTGGCCATTCTTTCTGGAGTGAGATGGAATCTCAGTTTTGTTTTAATGTGCGTTTCCTGAATGATGATTGATGTTGAACATTTTTCATATATTTATTTTTCATTTGTATTTCTTTTTCTGAGAAGTGGGTATTCATCTCAGATGTGCATTTTTGGTTTGGGTCTTTGAATTTTAGGGGCCTGATTTCTTTTAATTCTTTATACATTTCAGATGGAAGTCCTTTGTCTGATGGACAATTGGCTAAGATATTTTCCCGGTTCGTGAGTTTTCTTTTCACCTGGAGATTTCCTTTGACATGCACAAACTTTTTAGTAAGATGAGATCCCAGTTGTGGATTCTGGCAAGTGTTTCCCATGCAATTTGATTTTTGTTCATGAACTCTCTGCCTACTCCTGTGTCATCAAGATTTTTACCTACTCTGTCTTCTAGTAAGTTTAGTGTCTCTGTTTTAATATTCAGATCTTTGATCCATTTTGACTTTATTTTAGTGCATGGTGACAGGCATGGATCCAGTTTTAGTTTACGACATATAGAAAGCCAGTTTTTCCAGCACCATTTGTTAAAGAGGCTATCTTTCTTCCAATGTACATGTTTGGCCCCTTTGTCAGAGATGAGGTGGCTAAGTGTGTTTGTAGTTGTGGCTATATCTTCTAATCTATTCCATTAATCTTCAGGTCTGTTTTTAGTCCAGTACCATGCTGATTTTATCACAGTAGCTTTGTAGTATAGTTTCAAGTCAGGGATTGTGATGCCTCCTGCCTTCCCTTTGCTGCCCAGAATTGCCTTTGCTATTCTATGTCTTTTCTGGTTCCAGATGAATTTCAAGAATGCTTTCTCTAGCTCTGTGAGGTAGGCAAGTGGTATTTTGTTTGATATTGCATTAAATCTGTGTAATTATTTTGGGAGAATGACCATTTTCACAATGTTTATTCTTCCTATCCATGAACAGGGAGTATCTTCCCATTTTCTGAAATCTTCTTTGATTTCCTTCTTTAGAGTAACGTAATTTTCACTGTATAGATCTTTTACTTCCTTTGTTAGATTGATTCCTAAGTATTTCATTTTTTTGGATGTTACAGTGAAGGGTGTGGTTTCCCTTGTTTCTCTCTCAGTGACTTTGTTGTTTGTGTACAGGAATGCTATTGATTTTTGAGTGTTCACCTTGTATCCAGCAACCTTACTGAATTTGGTTATTACTTCTAGAAGTCTTCTAATGGATTTTTGGGGGTCTTCTATGTATAGTATCATATCATCTGCAAATAATGATAGTTTCACTTCTTCCTTTCCTATCCTTATTCCCTTTATTTCTTTCTCTTGTCTAACTGCTCTGGCTAATATTTCCAGAACTATATTGAATAGGAGTGGCGATAATGGACATCCTTGTCTTGTTCCTGATTTTAGGTTGAAAGTTTTCAGTTTTTCTCCATTTAGTAAGATGTTGGCTGTTGGTTTATGATATATGGCTTTTATCGGGTTGAGAAAGAGACCATGTATTCTGATTTTGTGTAGGATTTTTATCATGAATGGGTGTTGGATTTTGTCAAAAGCCTTTTCTGCATCTATTGAGATGATCGTGTGGTTCTTGTCCTTGGCCCTGTTGATATGGTGTATTACATTTATTGATTTGTGTACGTTGAACCATCCCTGCATTCCTGGGATGAATCCCACTTTCTCATGGTGTATAATCCTTCTGGTAACTTTCTGTACTCTATTTGCCAGTATTTTAGTGAGGATTTTTGCATCTATGTTCATTAGGGAGATTGGCCTGTGATTTTCTTTTTTGGTTGGGTCTTTCTCTGGTTTTGGTATTAGGGAATGAGTTGTTTACAGGAATGAGTTAGGGAGACTTACTTCCCTTTCAATTTCATTGAAGAGTTTGAGGAGTGTTGGCCTTAAATCTTCCCTAAATTTCTTATAGATTTCAGCCTTGAATCCATCAGGGCCTGGGCTTTTCTTTGTTGGTAGGGTCCTAATTACATTTTCAATTTCATTAGCTGAAATTGGGTTATTCAGCAGCTTTACATCTTCTTGATTCAGCTTTGGTAATTCATAGATTTCTAGGAATCTGACCATTTCTTCTGTGTTATCGAATCTGTGTGAGTAAGGTTGTTGAAGTAGGTGTTGATGATCTTCTGTATTTCCACTGGGTCTGTAGTGATTTCACCCTTTTCATTTCTTATTGCATGAATCTGAGTTTTTTCTTTCCTCTTTTTGATAAGTTTGGCTAGGGGTTTATCAATTTTATTTACTCTTTCAAAGAACCCACTCTGATTCATTAATTCTTCGTATTTTCTTAGTTTCAGTTGTATTAATTTCTGCTCTAATCTTAATAATTTCCTCCTTTCTTTGGACTTTGGAGTTGACTTGCTCTTCTTTTTCTAGAAGTTTGAGGTGTAGCATTAGGTTGTTTATGTGTGTTCTTTCCATTTTTCTGATGTGGGAGTGTAATGCTCTAAATTTCCCGCTGAAGACTGCTTTCATTGTGTCCCACAGGTTCCGGTAATTTGTATTTGTATTTTCATTCAATTGTAGATATTGTTTAATTTCTTCTTTAACCTCTTCTGTGACCCATTGGTTACTTAGGAGAGTATTATTTAATTTCTGTGTGTTCATGCGTTTATTGTAGGTTTTTTTGTCATTCATTTCCAATTTTACTGCACTATGGTCAGATAATATGCAGGGAATTGTTTCAGTTCCTTTGCATTTACTTAAGCATTTTTTTTTTTTTTCGGCACCGGTGATTGACCTCATAGCCTCGCACCTACCAGACAGGCGCTTAAGCTGCTGAGCCAAACTCCCAGCCCTAGTTTTTTAAGGAAGGGTCGCACTATGTAGATCAGGTCAGCCTTCCACTCGCGTTTAGCCCAAGCCGGCCTCTAACTCACAACGCTCCACCTATGTCAACCTCCCGAGTGCTGGGATTAAAGGCGTGCGCCACCATGCCCGGCTTACTTAAGCATGTTTTGTGGAGCAGTATATGATCTATTTTAGTGAACGACCCATGTGCAGCTGAGAAGAATGTGTATCCTGATGTTGATACATCTACTAGGTCCATTTGTTTGCAAGTTTCATTCAGTTCTGTTATTTCTTTGCTGATTTTTTGTTTGGTTGATCTGTCTCTCTGTGACAGTGGGGTATTAAGGTCCCCCGTTATAACTGTATTATTGTTTATTTGGTTTTTCATGTCAATTAAGAATTGTCTTACATAGTTGGGTGCTCTCATGTTTGGTGCATATATATTTATAATTGTAATCTCTTCCTCTTGAAGTTTTCCCCTAACAAGTATGTAGTGACCTTCTTTATGTCTTTTGATCATTTTCGGTTTGAAGTTTATATTGTCTGCAAACATAATAGCTACCCCTGCTTTTTTCTGGGTTCCTGTTGCATGGAGTATTGTTTTCCAGCCTTTGATTTTTAGTCTGTGAATTTCCTTTTGAGTGAAATGTGTTTCTCGTACACAGCATATTTATTGGTTTTGTTTCTTAACCCACTCTGCTAGTGTGTTCCTTTTTATTGGTGAGTTGAGACCATTTACACTGATTGATATAACTGATATGTACTGGCTCATCCCTGTCATGATATCTTTCTGTTGTTGGTTTTCTACATTTTCTGTTTAATTATTTACCCTGCTTAGTGATTTCCTTTTGTTGTTTTTCTTAAGATTGTAGCTATCTTTGTCTCTTTCTAAAGTGTCTTACAGTACTCTTTGTAGTGTTGGTTTGGTGTCCATAAATTTCTTTAGTTGTTCTTTGTCATGAAAGTATCTTATTTCTCCATCAATTTTTAAGGATAGTTTTACAGGGTACATCAATCTGGGTTAAAAGTTGTTTTCTTTCAGGATTTGAAATGCCTCGCTCTGAGCTCTTCTTAACTTAAAGGTTTGTGTTGAGAAGTCTGCCGTGATTCTGATAGGCTTTCCTTCATAGGTGATCTGTTTCTTTTCTCTGACAGCTTTTAGTATTTTGTTCTTGTGCTGTATTTCTGATACCCTTATTTATATATGTCTGGGTGAAGATTTATTTTGGTTATGTGTAATTGGGGTTCTGAATGCCTCAGTTACCTGTATTTTAGATTCTCTTCCCATGTTTGGAAAGTTTTCTGCTAGTATTTCTGTGAATAGTCTTCGCAGGTCATTAGTATTGACCCCTGCTTTTTCATTTATGCCTATTAATCTTATGTCATTTCTCTTGGCATCATCTTGCAGCTGTTGTTTCTTGGTTCCTTATTATTTTTTTTTTTTTGCGGTACTGGGGATTGAACTCACAACCTCACGCCTGCCAGGTCAGGCACTTAAGCCACTGAGCCAAACTCCCAGCCCTGGTTTTTTGAGGCAGGGTCGCACTGTGTAGCTCAGGCCGGCCTTGCGCTCGCGTTGTAGCCCAGGCTGGCCTTGAACTCACAACGCTCCTCCTACCTCAGCCTCCCGAGTGCTGGGATTAAAGGCGTGCGCCACCACGCCCGGCTCCGGTTCCTTATTATTTTTAAGAGATCTTTTCTTTCATGGCCATAAGCTCCCATGGTGTCTTCAAGATCTGAGATTGTATCTTCAGCTTCATTCAAGCAATTTTTCACTTTCCATGGAATTTTTCATTTCCTGCATTTCCCTTTGAATCTGTTTCATGCATTCTGCTTGTGTCTTATATTGTTAATTCAAAGTTCCTATCACTTTCTTAAGTTCTGACTTTTTTTATCTTGGTGTTCTTTAGATACATACAACATTTCTTTTATAATGACTGTCATTTCATTTTTTAGCTGAGAGATTATTTCTGATTTGAGTTTCTCTACAAATTCATGGAGCTGTTTCTTTACTGCATTTGCTGTCTTTTCAAAAAGTTCAGTTGTGTGACTCCCAGTGTCTTCCATTTCAGTGTCTCTTGCGTTTGTTCTCAGTGGGCTGGGGGATTGAGACTGCATGTTGGTCTTTCGTTTTGTCATTTTCTTCTGGGACCTGTGTGGCTGTGTGTCCTGCGAGGCTGACCGGGCATTCCCCTGGTGGGTTGCACTGAGTCGCAGGACCGGGTACAGCTGGATCCTCTCTGTAGCTAGTGAGGGCGCACTGCTGGAGTGTGCTGCTGAATCCTCTGCCTTAATAGTGGGGTTCAAGACCTCCTGGACCCAGACAGCGAGGCAGAGCGTACCCTGGAGTGTGGCACCACCTGCACCCTGAGTCTGGCTGCAAGGAGTTCAGAACCTCTGGAGTGCCAGGCAAGCGTGGGCGAGTCCCAGCCCTACAGTGCCGGGTTCATGCTCCTGGCTGGGCGGGCCCTCAACCTCTAGCACCCGCTACGCCTGTCGCACCACTGAACAATCGAGCTTGAGCCCTGAGCTCTGATGGGCAGAGCCCAAGCTCTCCAAGGCCCTGTAGTTATGCTGGCCAGTCCCTGGTGAGCAACTCTGGGGAACTGGGTTGGGCTGGACTCAGTATCTCTGTGTCCAGCAAGGCTGTCTCAGCATTCCCCTAGTGGGTTACCTTAATAACTTTTCTTGAACAACAAAAATTTGTAACCATTTTGAATCGTCGCTATGGCCTTCTGCCTCAGAACACTTAGCAGGCTACTATCATGTTGACCATGTTATTAGTAACTGGCTTCAGAATTACTGGACAGATTGTTATTAATGTTTCCAAATCTTTAGACTCGTTCTTGGTATGTTTCTTTTGTCATTTTTGAGAAGTATTTTTATATGCTGCTTTTCATTGTCCTTTCTTGAAATTTACTTTTAGAAGTTCATATATGTTTCCTTAATGTATATAAATAAGTATTGAAATTATCTGGGGAACATATATATTTTCAAATCCACTCATTATTTCTTTTTTTCCTAAAATGCCTGTATGACCCCTGCATTTTATTGTTTTAGAAAAATTCTGGAAAAATTTTGTGAAGCCCATCTTTCTGTCCTTTAGAAATTCTGACCAATGCTATTTATTAGGTCTAGACTTTGGGGCTGAGTTTATGTAACTATCAGATCAGAATGTTAATATTACCATTCTTGAAATGCTATTAGGAAGACTAAATGAGATGTGTGTAGTTCAAAATGTGACTTGAAACACATAGTAGTTATAACTTATTTTACAGAGGTATCTTTACTAAGGGTAGCAACTTTTGCGTGTTGGATAAATTTAAAGAGTATAGATTGATGACAGTGCAATTCTCACAAATCTGCAAGATAAAACATCTATTGCAGTAAAGATGACTGTCTTACATCTTATATGTGATTTTTATTTTTCCTGTAGAATATATCTTTTATGGTTTGTATCTATAATGTCCTTCTAAAGACTCATGTATTCAGGGTTGCGGTTTTTAGAAGGTGATTCCATCATGGAGGCAATGTATTAATCTATTAATTCATTGTTGAGTTTATGACTGAATGTGCTGCAGCGATGGGGCCTGGTTATAGTTGGTACTGGGAGCACAGCCAGAAGGGGTATATTCTTGTCCCCAGGTCCTCCTCTCTTTGATTCCTGGCTGCCATGTGCTGAGCAGTTTTGCTCCACCATGCCCTTCCACTATGCTGTTTTTGCCCTGCAGCCTACCAACATTGGACTGAATCCTGTAAATAAGCCAAAATAAACTCCTCCTTTATTTTGTGGCTATCACATATTGTGTTCTATTGGTGGGAAAGTGACTAATACAGTACCTCTGTGGTTTGTATTTTCTTTTCTTGAATATTAAATATAAACCATACATATGAATAAATTATATAGGCATTGTAACTTTATTTATTTATTCATTTTGGAGTTTTGAGACAGGGTCTCACTTTGTAGTACAGGCTGGCCTTGAATTCATTATGTGCTGAGGTTGGCCTTGAATTCACAGTGATCCTCCTGCCCTCAGCCTCCCCAGTGCTGGGATTACAGGTGTGCACCACCACACCCAATTTGTTTTAATTTTAAAGATAGTTTCTAGCATCTTCCTAGCACAGAATAGGAAGTTTTCACATAGGATGCATGTCCAGTATGGTCTTTTAGAGTCAGGAAATTTTTGGAAATGATATTTTGATGTTTTAAGAAATCTTTTTATTCAGTATTTATTGTGTTATAAAAGTACTGTGTTCCCTAAATTTCTGAAGATAATATAAGACTGGTTTATAGAGGTAGTAACAGTAATAATAACAACATAATAATCTTATAATTCAGATATTAATTTCTCTCTTCTCCCCCATCGTTTTATTTGTCCTGTGTATTTGTGGGAAAGGGTGAATGATTCCTTCCCATATCTAAGTTGTTCTTTGTTAATGATTATTTTGAATTTTTTACTGTTCATTAATTGCCATTTTTTTTGGTCACTTCACACTGCCACTAGTCCCTCCTTGGAGTTATCGGAGTACTTTCTTGTGAGGAAACTGCCATGTTAGCAAAGGCCGCAGTGAATGTGTCATAGTGCTTTCATTGTTTCACTCTTTTAGTTCACACACTACCATAACACTGTAGAATATATCAAACTTTCCCAAAGGTTTGGAGAAGAGTATATTGGCATTATAGCAATGAAAACTTCTTCGACTTTCATATTATTCATCACTTCAAAAACGTCTTTTTGCCACTTTACATTGATAATTTTTCTCTATTCACCTTTCTTTCTTCCCATTCTACTCCCTTCCTCCTTCTCATATCAGTGCTTCCCTGACTTTGAATTATTGTATGTATATATATATATATATATATATATATATATATTTTTTTTTTTTTTTTTTTTTGGTGGCACCGGGGATTGAACTCACAACCTCGCGCCTGCCAGAGCAGGCGCTTAAGGCACTGAGCCAAACTCCCGGCCCTAGTTTTTTTTGAGGCAGGGTCACACTATGTAGCTCAGGCCGGCCTTGCACTCGCGTTGTAGCCCAAGCCGGCCTCGAACTCAGAACGCTCCGCCTACCTCAGCCTCCCGAGCGCTGGGATTAAAGGTGCGCGCCACCACGCCCGGCATTATTGTATATTTTTAATATAGCATTTTTTTTTAATCTCTGCAGTAGTTATTCAGGTCACAGTGTCTGACCCATTGAGCTTATCATGGTATTTTCCTCAAAGGAGACAATTCTATTTTTCTGAAGAACTCTTAGGCCAACTTCAAACTTCTTGAAACCAGTGTTGTACAAGTGAAAGAAGTAATAGATAAATTAAACCTAAAATTCAAGCGAAATTTTATTCTCAGAGATGATGTGAATTAAAATTCTGCTCTCCATAGGGCAATACCTTTTTAATTCAACATTATAATGCGAAAAATTTTAAAGATCAGGGTATTTGGCTGTTTCTATTTGTTACAAGCTCTTAAAATAAGGGTATGTTTTGTATGTGATTTAAAAGAAATTTTAAAAGCACTATTTATAGTTTGTTCATCCTTAGAACTCAAATTTATCAGTTTTTAATCAAGGTTTATAAACCTTATGTACCATTTCATGCATGTTTTTATTCATTAATTCCTTCGTTCATTCAAGGAAACCATATTAAACTTCAACTATGTATCTGGTGTACTGGGCATACTACTACAAAGCTAATAAAAGTAGGGCCCTTAACTTGGGTTGTTTGTGTGCTGGAGGTGTGTGTGTCTATGACCATTGGGAAGGGAGGCATGTAAAAGCTTGTAGCACTGCAGAGAGCCTTAGTAGAGGTATTCCTCATGAGGTAGTTTATAAGTAGTGTTTTTTTTTTTATTTAAACTTAAATTTTTGTTGATTAGAATTGAAATTAGGTATGCATTTCTTTCTACATGAGGATCATATTACTGGCAAGTATTGTAAACTATGATTTATCCACAGTTTCACTTAGTTTGTCTCAGACTTGATAGGATATCACTTTAAAAAGTGACTCAAAGTAAGGGCAATTATCTAATTAGAATACAGAGTATTAACTTTATGATGGTACCCCATATGACAAAGTTACCTACTTTGTGAAACACTCTTTTCTTTTAGTATTCAGTGTTTATTTATTTGAATTTATTATTAGTATGTATTTGCAATACATAGTGACTACATTCAGCTTGGGGAATTGATACATGGATGTATCATATCTTGATCAGTTTTACTCCTTGAACCTCCTCTTCTACCCATTTTGGCCCACCAATCCCAGACATGTTTTTTTTTTTTTTTTTAATCAATTTGCTAAGGCCTTTAACACTTTGTCCATTATACAACATGGCTCTGATTTCCATTTTTTCTCTTTCTTCTCCTTTGCAATGCAGGTATTTTTTGGGGAATTTTCCTGTGAACAATGTTAAAATATCACAATATTGGTTTCTTTTTTCAAGCCCATGTATTATAAAAACATTAATAATATCTCAAAAAAGACTCAGCAAAATTATGACGAGACAATGGCAAATGCTTTTGAAATCGGCTTATTTTTTCCTTCTAAAAATTGAAAAAAAGAAGTCCTACCCTTCATATTCTTTTGCACATATTTATCAACAAAACTCTGACCAACTTATATTATAACTCTAAAAACAATGAAATTTTATGCTCCAGGGCAGTGTTTATCACTGATTTCCAGAATTATTTCACTGCATGTATTCTGTTCTTGCAGAAGATACTTTTTTTAGGAACTTCAGGGAAAATCGATAAAGTATCCTCAATCTGTAAATCACACTGTTAGAGAATAAAGTATTTTTTTCCAACTCTGTCACTACCTATTCTCTGTTCCATACATGTACATACACATGCCTCTTTTTATATAATCTGCACTTTAATTTTAGGCATTTATGTTTGTTTTGTTGGGTTTCATCTTGAGCTCTCTAAGAAGGAAGGGAGCACAAAGTTTACTGCCTTTTATGGAATATCACAGTATGTTGTGGAAAGATTATTTGATGTTGTAGTTTATTCACATGCCTACCCATCTGCCAGTCTGTGAAGTTCTTTTTACATGTATTATCATCTCTTTTCATCTCAAGTGTAATGTATGGTGCACCATAGAGATGGTCAATGTATGGTGGCCATAAAGATCAGAAAAAGTAAATTCTTTCTCTGAGAACCATTATTATCAAAATTTAGAATATAGTTCTAAATAACTAAAAGTTAAACTGAACCATGTAAAATCACATGAATAGTATTTATTCAGTGTTTCTTAGAAATCTGTTAATTGAATTTTTGCCTTTTCTTTTATCAGGTCAAAGAAAATAGGAAATGTTTTTATTGTAGTTTATGTGTTATTTAGTTCTTCAAAAATTTATTTACACTATTATTATTTGGTGTTTGAATTACACAACTTTTTTTTTTTCCCCCCAGTACTGGGAATTGAACCTAGGATTTTCACACTGACCTATCTCCTCCGTAGCCCTTTTTAAGTTTTTTATTTGGAGACAGGGTCTCACTGAATTGCAAGGTTGTAAAAGTTGGGCCTGAATTTGCAATCCTTCTATCTCAGCTTCCTTTAGTGCTGGGTTTACAAGCATGTACCACCATGCCTGGCTGTTTTACAGCTTTTAAGAATACTTGATAGTGTACCTCAGTCATACATTGTTACTCGTCGGCTTCAGAACTGGTCAAACTTGGTGCTTATTGCATTTTGAGAAGAAAAAAACGTTTCAGCACTTAGCCCTCACATCAGTCTCAAGATAGCTCACCAGCTGTGCAGAACAGTGCACGTATTCGTCATTATTGTCTTGTACTTTTGTGCATAGGTGTTAATCATGGATTGCAAAAAGGCTAAGAGTGATACCATTAAGCCTAAAAGGGTTGTATTTGCCCAATGAAAGGCTAATATGAGCCACGCAGAATGTGAAAGTTACGGAGGAAATTTCAAGAATTATTTTTAATTACCTTACTTTTTATGGGAAAAATTTATGTGGTACTTCTCAAGTTCCAGAATGAATTAATGACCAGTACCATGATATGATTATATATTTTAGATAGAGTTGCTTTACTATTAGACCAAATATATTAAGAGCTGTAGGTGTTGAAGAACAAGTTTGTGCTATGCTGTATTAATAATGGTGTGGAATCATTAGGCTGTGTTTAATTTCACCTACAACCACAGAATCTTATGGCTGGTTGGATCTTAGGTATCATTAGATATTTGGAAACAGTATATGGTGTCTCTATATAGTCCACTTCAGATGTAAATCAGACAGACTGGGATCAAATTGCATTATCGTGCGATCTCAGGCAAGTCACTTATTCTATATTTCAGTTTGAAAATGAGACTAAAATTCTTGCTTCATAGGGTCACTATTAGGATTTAATGATTTTATGAAAATTACTTATAATAGTTCCTGGCAAGTAGTAAGCACTTGAACATTGGCTATTATTATTTTGTTATACAATCCAATTCTTTCCTTCCATTTTAATTAATTTTTTATTATGTGGAGAAACTGAAGCTGAGTGTGCTTCCCAGGGTATGTGAAGAGTTTATGGTGGAACCAGAATCAATTTTTTTCTTTTGTTTTCTTTTTTTTTTTCTGCCCAGGGATAAGTTACCATTAAATTGTACAGACTGTCCTTGAACTTGTGATCCTCTGGCTCTGCCTCCTAAGTAGCTTGGATTACAAGAATGAGCCACTATGCCCAAGTTAAATACACTAATTTTTAAAGGAGTTTTAGGTTAACAGCAAATTTGAGGGTAAGGTAAAGAGATTGCACGTATACACTCTGCTCCCTTGTATGTATTGTTCCCATTTACCTCATTATCAACATCCCAGGAGTACTGCATTTGTTACAGTGAATGAACCTACTTTGACACATTTTTATTAACCTAAAGTTCATACTTTCTTTTCAGGTTCAGTGTTGGTGGTTGTACAGTTTATGGTTTGAACATATATATATAATCACACATGTCTGCCACTGTTGGATCATACACAGTGATCTCACTGCCCCCAAAATCTGTCTCCCCATTTCCTTTTTATCACTTCCTCCTCCTAATCATTGACAATTACTTTTTTTTGTTTGTTTATTTTTGGTTTTTGTTTTGAGACAGAGTCTTGTGATGTAGTCCAAGCTGGCCTTGAACCCATGGTGATCTTCGTGCCCTAGCTCCTAAGTACTGGAATTACAGTCCTGTGCCTCCATGCCTGGCCAATAACCACTGAGATATATATAGATATAGATATAGATACAGATATAGATATATATTAAACATTTTTAGTCTTTTCTAGAACGTCATATAGTTGGAATCATACAGTATTTTCACATTGGCTTCTTCCATTTATTAATACGCATTTAAGTGTTCTCTGTCTTTTTATGGCTTAGTGGTGTGTTTCTTTTTAGCATTGAGTAATATTCCATTATCTGGATATACTCAGATTACCCAGTCATCTATGAAAGAGTATCTGGACTACTTCTAGTTTTAGGAAGTTATGAATAAAACTAGTAGAAACATCTCTGTTTATGTTTTTGTGTGGGCATAGGTTTTCAGTTCCTTTGCATAAATACCAGGGTGTACGATTGCTAGCTCATATGACAGAGTCTGCTTAGTTTTATAAGGAAGTTAAACTATCTTTCAAAGTGGCTGTACCATTTTGCATTTCCACCAGTAATGAATAAAAGTTCTTTTGTTCCACATCCTTTCTAGCGTTTGGTTTTGTCAGTGTTCTGGATTGTGGCCATTCTAATAGATGGGTGATGGTATCTCATTGTTTTCATTTGCATTCCTCTGAAGGCATAGGATGTGTAGCACCTTTTTAAATGCTTATTTGCCATCTGTGTATCTTCTCTGATTAAGAGTTTAGTATGTTTTTTGCTCAACTATTTAATCATGTTGCTTTCCTATTGTTGACTTGAGAGATCTTTGGATTTTTGGATGTCTCCTGCAAGTACTTTTTCCTGTTTATGGCTTGTTTTATCATTCTCTTAGTAGTGTCTTTCCCAGACAGGAAAGTTTTGATTTTAATGAAGTCCAGTTATCAATTCTTCCTTATATGGATCACGCCTTTGATGTTTTATCTAAAAAATCACTGGCATACCCAAGGTTATCTAGATTTTTTGTGTGTATCTTTTGGAGTTTTGGATTTTACATCTGTGAATCATTTTGAGTTAATTTTTATGAAGAGAATAAGGTCTGTGTCTTGATTCATTACTTTGTTCTATATGTGAATTTCTAGTTGTTCCAGCATGATTTGTTGAAAAGACTGTTTTGAATCCATTGTATTGCCTCTTCTATTATGTTAGGTTTATCTGGGTCTATTTCTGGCCTCTATATTCTTTTACATTGATCTATTTGTCTTTTCTTTTGCCAGTCCCACCCTATCTTGATTACTATAGCTTTTCCAACTTCATTTTTCTTTTTTAATAGCATGTTTTATATTTGAACCTTTTGCTTATCTATATAAATTTTAGAATTGCTCTGATAATATTCACAGCATACCTTTATTGGATTTTGATTGCAGTTTTATTGAATCTATAGGTGCATTTGGCAAAGAACCAGTTTTTACTTACCACTTTAGGACCTTATTATAGGACCAAATTGCTCCATAAAATGCCATTGTAGGGGGCTGGGGGTGTAGCCAGCAGCACAGGCACCTGCCTGACAAGCGCAAGGTTATGAGTTTGACCCCCAGTACCAAAAAAACAAAAAGCAAAAAATACAATGTAGGAATCAATGTGATAACTGCATAGCTTCTATAGTTTGGGCAGTCATGTAGGGTTAAAGTCAGCTCTCTGTATCAGTGAGTTCTGCATCCACAGCTTTAACCAACTACTGATAAAAAATATTTGGAAAAAAATAACATTTGTAGAGAACATACACAGATATTTGTTCTAATTGTTCTTTTCTAAATAATACAATATAACAACTGATTACACATGCCATTTACTTTATATTAGGTAGTATAAGTCACATAGAGATGATTGAAAGTATACAGG
The DNA here is from genome assembly GCA_004363535.1 of Dasyprocta punctata. Lineage (NCBI taxonomy): Eukaryota > Metazoa > Chordata > Mammalia > Rodentia > Dasyproctidae > Dasyprocta > Dasyprocta punctata. Next base: position 34,047 of record RJWM01009016.1, read on the forward strand.
AGGATGTACATGGGTCATAGAAAATACTGGATTATTTTATAGTATCTGCAAGTTTCCTTTGTAGGGAGTCATGAAACTAGTTCCCCATGAAAAACTTGGGTAAACTGTTGCTTCACTCCATTCTATGATTAACTGAAGTCTTTTCTGTTTCCATTTCCCACAAAGAGCAGTTTATTTGGAGTTCCAAAAAACACTATCAATGTACTATATACTGTATCTGGAATCTAGTTTAGGATGTAGATATGGGAGAAGTGTTGAGATGTCCTACATTTTTCACTGAACCAAAGTATTTTTTTTTTCTGTTTTAAGTTCAGGTTCTTGGTTGTTTTTTTACATTCCTTTTGATTTCTGCCTGTGAAAAACAGATACTGTTTTCTTGTTCTCTTTGGATTGAAACAAAGCAAAACAAAGTAAAATACTTGGAACTTTATTTTTAAAAGTTAGCACATAAAACTCATTTTAATCATTTTCTCAAACTGTAGATTTAACATGCTTTTTTTAATTGGTATGTTTCTTCGTACTTTTGAATAAAGCTTCAGAGAAACAACAGGACAGTAGTAGAAAAACAGAACTGTCAGGCAGAAGAGCAAGGAGCAAGATGCATACCAGTACCTTGGGCATACTGAATGTATTTTAGAAAGACTTTTCTGCAGACATGTGACTAGAAGTAGCAGTGGATTAATTTTGGTGTGGGTCTATATGCTCTTAAACAACTGTTCTTGAGAGGGTGAGCGGCTGTTGCTGCAATGGAATAGAATTGAGTTTACAGTGAAACCAGAGGGTTTGGACACTTGCCTTCTTACTAGTTTTTCTCAGGGTAGCTTGTACAGTGTCTGGATAGATATTGTCATCTAATTTCTGTGCTGTAGACTGTCCTGGGAATAGTTGAGAAATACTGGTCTCTGTTGTAAACATGGTCCAGGATATTCATGACATTCTAAAATAGTTTTGGTAATCAGGTGAAAATACAATCAATCTGTATGCTGTATATTGAAGTAGTTAAGATACTTATTTTTCAATAGATAATTGATTCTAAACAGAGGACTTGCCCCTTACACAGTAGGCTATTCTTGATAACACAGACAGCATACTCTGATTTTTTAAGCATGGCAATGAACTAAATTATGTAAAAGGTAATTTTATGGTTAGTATACTTAGTATTATTGGTATTCAAATGCAGGATTGGAATAAGTCAAATGGACTGTTTTATTTTTGTGTAAATTTTCTTCAGAAAAATTCACCTCTGATGTTCCAGAGTTCTATTTAAATACATATAGCCAAACAGTATAGAAACATATTAAGGAAGGTGGGTATCTGGATGGATGCAGTGGTAGAACAAGATATAAGTCATCAAACTGAGTGTAGTTTTGTTTGTTTGATTTTTAAAAGAGGGTTAAGGAAAGTGTCTTGAAAATAGTTTTGTTTTCTATTGTCATACTGCAAATACTGTATGTCACTTAAAGAAGAAAAGGCAGTTGAGTTAGGAAAGGGCATGGGGAGCCTGTGATGGGATGAGGAATATAACAGCATTATTTTGAAACTAACATGCAAAAAAAAAAAACATTGGTTAGTGGTATCAAACAAAGACATTTTTTTTCCTTTAAGGAAGGTTTATTTGAAGCATTGATTTTTTCCCCCCGCCTAATAAAAGATTAAGGAGTGTCTGCTGTAGTTTCACATCCACATTCTATGAAATCTTCTGCCTATGATGGTACCTCCTTGTGAGATTTATTTCTGCTGTATATACTATGTACTGTATTTATTGCACCTGTTCATACAGATTACATTGCATTGTGATGTTTGTATAGCTTCCTTCAAAGAAGCAAGTCTGCCTCCTTTTAGAAAACTAGCCTGTTAGTAACTTAATTAACCTTAATTTTGTTTTTGTTTGAAATTTCGTATGTAGTTTTGATTTATTTACCTTGAAATTATCGTTTTTTTCTGAGATCAGTTTTCCTGTTGTATGGAGTCTGTTTCTCAAAGAGCCTCCCCTAAGACTGCTCTGACTTTAAAATCACTGCTAGGCTTTTGTCAGCAGATTTGTTGACATTCTTCTCACATTAGAAAAATAAATTTAAAGGATTGCACAAATAAGTTATACATTTTACTATTTCCTGCTAATATGCAAAAAAATGTACTTATGATAATTACATGTACTGTGTGCCAGAATTGAAACAATACATTTCTCATAATGGGGCATAAATAAAGAAGGTGGAGCCAGCTGCTCTTAAACCGTTCATTTTCAAGCAGTAATGATATAGAGAATATACCTTTTTCACTGTGTTAGTCTGGCAGTACTGAACCTGTTGCTGTATTACACGAGTTGCATTTTGCTGGATAGGGGAAAGAGAGCTGTCTGCTGTCTGGTAGGAGGGCTTTGTCTGTGCCTTTCTCTCTCTGTTTCTTTCTGTTTTTCTTTCTCTCTCCTCTCTCTCGCTTGCTTGCTCTGTCTCTGTCTCTATCTGTCTCTCTGCCCCCCCCTGCTCTCTCTCTCTCTCTTCCCGTCTCTGTGGTTTGTAAGGTAGGTTGCAGTGTGTGTATATACACAACATCAAGAGCAGGAAAATGGACTCATTAGAGAGGCAGGCAGTCATTACCACTCACACTGTACTTCCAGGGAGACACCGGTTATGAGAAGAGAAACTCAGCGCTGGGGAAGAAGGTAGGGCAGACAACTTTCATTAAAAAAAATAAAAAATAAAAAAAAAATCTGCTGCCTCAGTCCCCCTTCTGTCTCCTTCAGTCCCAAATGTTTTTATTCCTTCTTCCTTGAATTTCAGTTTCTATATTTAAGTTTGACAGACCTAGTGCTAGCTTAAAATTTGGAACATCTATAGGAGGCCTAGCCTATAGTAATTTTCTTCATACTTGTTTAAGGGTGTGACCTTGTGATTCAGTTTCATTACTTTAAAAATAATTACACAAAAACCTATTTTTCTCACAAAAGTACCAAGTAAATCAGAATCTTTCACTCTTTTAAAACAAACTCCTCCGTATGTTTGTCTCTTTGCTTTTCTTGTCTGTTTATGCAATTCCATCTGCCTGTCTATATATCATGTTGTCCTTATTTATTGCTAACTGGGATTTGTTAGTTATTTGCCAAAGAGTTTTAGGTGCAGTGCCAGTGTGGGTATTACTAAAGTGAGACTTTTGTTCTTTGTTTTACATTGAAGATTAAAGTCCAAATTTACAGTTTATATCCTTAAAGCAGTTTGAGTACTTATGCCAGCATTTTTATACAATGGCAGTGGACATAAGGTGAGGGGTAGTTGCTGAGGGTGGGTAAGAATCGAGTATTTGTTTTTGTCATCACATACAGAAATGTTGCATCTGAGAGATATATTTTGAAAAAAATAAGGTGCTCTGTTTTCTAACTTTTACAGATGGACTTCTACATTTTTGAGGATATTGGTATGGTTAGAAGAATGCAAACTTTCATGACAAATAGTTGTTACCCTAGGATAGTTAGTTTCCTTTTAGTGTGTTACTGTTTATTTATGCTTAGGGAGGGAGGATTAGGGGACTGGCCATCTTTTTACAAAGTAGAAGCTATGAAGTGTATAAAGCCATTTTGTGCAACAATTGTAAGTATTCATTTAACATCGTGGAGACCATAAATTATGTATTTGTTATTTCAAATATAGTTTTGAGGTACTTTTAGCCCGTTTTTACTTTTGCCTCTTTTATGGTGGGAAAAGTTATGTTTCAAACTAACTGACATTGTTGAAGAGTTTTTCCCAGAATAGTATTCCTCAAAATTCAATGGAGTCATTGAATCAAGTTGATTTGAAATAGGTTTCTTAACAGTATTTTATTTGGATTTGTCGGAAAGTAAAACTGCTAAATATTTGATAAAAATTCAGTAAGGTAGTGTGACACATAAATATTTACAGCATGTATAGTACGTGGGCAATGATAGAAAATGAATGCTATGTGTAGAAGTCTTTGGTAATAACAATCACCTTTTTTGTAATAAATTATTTAATATAAGTGGCAGACTGTTTTTTTCTTCTCTTAATTCCATTAGGCCTCTCTGACAACACAAAGAAGCCTATAAAGCAATATTCTTAACCCACCTGGGATTCTATAGCAGATTCTCAAACACATTCTCAAGGTTCAAACCTAGTAAAATGTTTATTTAAAACCCATTATTCAAGGAGAGTGGTGAACTTTTACTGCTAAAAGTCTCTTTTTACTTGTTGTTTTAAAACATTTATACTTAGACTTTTAATTTGTTTATTTCCTAAACTGTCTTTTAAGCTGGAACTGCCAGTTTTCACCAAAATTAGTGCAAATATGAAGTATACTTCATCAGGTCCTGTCAAAGACTCTACTCCCAAAGGTCTAGGGGGAAGTTTGGGGGAAGTCTTTTGGAGATATATGTTAATATGGTACACAGTATGATATGATTTCTTTCATTTCATAAATTTATTTCAAAACTAATAAGTCATAAATGTGCATATCTCATGCACCTGCCATTTTCTTTATCCCCGTTGTGAGAACTATTCAAAATTTGACTTGTTTTTTAAACAAAGATATCTTTCATACTTCTCATGACCAGTCATTCTCTTTCTGTACACATGTATGGAAATATTGGTGTGTATTTATGTAGGTTTATGCACAGAATCTGATGCATGTATGAATATATCAATGAATGATGAAATTCTTTGCAGACATTTTTCTAAAAATTTCACATTAAATATATTTAACACCAAACCAAAAAAAAAATTAGAGAAGCTCTCAATACAACATAAAATTTCTTTTAACGTTCTAGAAAAAGTAAGATATTTTTTAAATGACTAAAAGAGTTAGTCATTTTTGTGTTTTTGATTTTCATAATGTGTACATGTTTTCTTTTGCATTGTAATTCCTAGCCTTCAGTAGGTCTAAAATATTTTTAGTATAAAAATAGTCTTGCCCTTTTCTTAGAGGGACAGTCCCAATCTAAATACAGCAGGACATTGTAAAATGTGCATAAGTAAATTGAAAATCAGTGTGCTCTGCTGTATAGGGATTTGGAAAACTGAAAGCCTTGCTTCACAGGAGGGCTACAGTGTGCCAGAAAAATTCATTAACCAGCCTTGCTGGTTATGGTGGGCTCTTCCTGTCAGCACATGAAATGTGCTTGTTTAAATCGCTCAAGTCTTGTTCAGGTCACAGTGTGTTTCATTTTAATGTTGGAGCAGACAGTTATCTAACACACCCACATGAGGAAGTGCTCTAAAGCAGTTATTTCATGCTTTGCCATGCCCTGTAGCTAAAACAATTTGGTTCTGAGTGACGTATATGTGCTTTTTAACTCCTATCTGATGAAAATCAACATTGGTTCTTTCAAACGGACCAAAACAGTGGAATACCAAGCAGTATAATTCATGTGCTAAGCACATGTCAGTCTATGCATTTTAATTTTTTTGACTTAAGGAGTAAATCACTATGATTATTTTTAATATAAAGGCTAGTGTTTTCCTATATCTTACTTTTATAGATTTCAAAAATTATAAATACTTTTCTTTTTTTATGTTTTTCTGAAGAAGCCTATATTCATAGAAACGATAGCAGCTGCATACTTCCCCCCTGAAATGTTAACAAATAAATGGCATTCGTGTTTATTTATCTATTTTTGAATTTTAATGATTAGTCCTTGTGCTAATTAAAAAATTCTCGTATTCATAAAATCTGGCACTACACAAATATCCAATTGTGTGATTATGTACACATGTTCTGGCTTTCTATAAATATAGAAATTTTCAGTGGATGTGTTCACAGGCTTGCCCAACCCTGAGTAGAGGTGCTCATGCAAATTCAGGTCCTAAGCAAATGTGTTGCCCCAGGGTCTGGCAAGGTGTGTGGAAGCAGCATCTGGCTCATATTGCTAACTAGTGATCTTTTCTGGCAAAGGAAGGACTGGTGTTGACATTCTTTGAATGCTACTAGTTCCAGCTTTTTCAGCCCCAAGGGTGGCCTCTTAAGTATAAATGATGAAATGTTGAAAATGAGCATTGAACGTGACTCACCTTGGAAGTGACTTTAGAAACATATTTTAATAAAGTGTGTTTTTTTTAGTGGAAAATATGCTTAACTGAACTTTTATAAAAGAAATAAAATAGTATGTCTATCCTAACTTCCTTAAGTAGCAAGGTTCTAAAATAGCATAAAAGGTACAAAGCACTGAAAAGAAAATCTAGATATTTTCATTTGTATAACCATATAACTAGTAAAGCTAATATGGAAATTGGATGTTAACTTTCATGGGAACAATTTGTCCTCCATCAAGAATAGTACGCACTAGCAATTGTGCTAGTATATGCATGGAGGAGTATAAAAATTGGAAATCAAGCTTTTTGAATGATTTTTCACATTTTGTAAGTGGTTATTGTAAATAATTACTGGGGACTGTTTGAAAAGAGTCAGCATTAGCCACTTAATACATTGTATTAACACTTCAAATTTAGTACTCATAAATATCTTAAAAACTTGAAATTTGTAGTTTTCTTGAAAAACCTGTTTTAGACTTTTTTTTTTTTTTTTTTTTTTTTTTTTGCGGCACCGAGGGTCGAACTCACAGCCTCACACCTGGCAGACAGGCACTTAAGCTGCTGAGCCAAACTCCCAGTCCTGGTTTTTTGAGGCAGGGTCGCACTATGTAGCTCAGGTCGGCCTTGCGCTCACATTGTAGCCCAAGCCAGCCTCAAACTCACAACGCTCCGCCTACCTCAGACTCCTGAGTGCTGGGATTAAAGGCGTGCGCCACCACACCCGGCTTGTTTTATACATTTTCATTCGTTAAATAATTTCTAGCATTTTGCAGAATTCCTAGGAACTATAACCAAAATCAAATAGCTAGCAAGGTCCTTTTCATTCTTTCCCAAACCCTAAAGTCAACAGCTATATCCCAGAAGTTCTAGAAAATACCTGAATTTATGTTTTCCTGTTACATAAATATTATACATTTAATTTTCAAATAATATTGATGCCAGTTATGTTTAAGATATCAAAAGTATCTTTCTCTTGTAATTTCAACATAGGCAAGTTTCTGTGTCTGTGGGAAGAAATAACACCATTTATTTTTACTATCATGTACATAGTAACCACTACAACAGACTTTGAAAAGATCATTCAAGGGTATATAAGAAAAAAAGGACTTTTCTGCCACTCTAGCTGTTCACCTGAAATAATGAGTGTTATGCTAGCTGTGGAAAAACTATGCTCAAGTTTGGCTTCATAACTTGTCTTCTACTCCAGGATCAAGCCTTTTGGTGATTCTACAGTTCACTTGAAAGTAATAAGCTTGAGAACATGGAGCTTACCTTTATGGAATCTTGATACTCAACTGAAACTCCAGCTGGGTGTTTTGTAGTGACAGTAATGAAAGCAGCTCTTATGTGACTGCCTTAACTTAGTCAAGTAAGCCAAGTGAAAATACTGAGACAAGGAGGATTATAAGTTCACTGACCCATTTCTCAGATGAAAACTGAATATATACTATTTAATTTTGAATAGCCAGTTTTAACTTTGAAACTGATGAAAAGGGTTAATATATTTACTTCTTGGTATTAGAAGTACTTTTTGACATTGAATATTTTTGTCTCAAGATGTGATGAATTTATCATTTATATTCTGTATTAAGCTCTTAAAACATTAAAAATTTATTCAAAAAGCGTTCATATTAAATTACTAATTTTAGGGTTATATTCAGTAAATATAAAATTAGATAATGGAGTTTGGAGTTTTTGAAACTTAGAAGGGTGAAACTATATACTGAAACTGTAAAGACAGGAATGTCAGTAACTACTAATCTTAGCTATAGGAGTACTATTTTGTTCTTAGTGAAATTGTTACTGTAAGCTTTTTTGAAACCACAATTCTAGCTTTTAAAGGACTTTATTTTTTAATTTTTTAAAACAAATTAGCTTGAATATTGACTATTTTTACCTTTCCTTTAAAAATATTTGGTGAATTACTGTTGTAATCAAATTGTGATTTGTTGCTGTAATTCGTTTTATAATATGAGCTTCTTTCTAGTATTTGAAATATTATTGAAAAAATTTAAGGAATGTTATCAGTTTTTTCAGGTACCAACTGAAAGCTTTACAAAAATCTGTTACTAGTAGAAAGCTGTGAATATTCTAGCTGTATAGTTTTTTTTCTTGATATATATATATGAAAACTATATGACTATCACTATAAATAAAAATAACTTACTTAGACATCAAGACATTTACTTCAATACTGAGAATATATTCCTTTTATTGTTTAAATAGAAGTGAAACAAATATTGTCATAATGGTGACTTTATACTGTTTTCCCTCATTTTAATACTGGGCACACTAAAATTCTTCTTGGCCTAATGAAGATAGATTCTGCACAATTTTACAAATTTCTTCACCTTGGTCATTTAGGACAAAAAGAACTGGAAAATTCTTGGCTTTAGGACAAAAAGAACTGGAATAGTTCTCCTTTTGGCTACTCAATTAAACAATGATCTTTGGTTCCTCATCAGAAGAACAGAGACGGTTGAGAAGCAAGTAGAGATAAATTGAGATAAGTAGTTCTGAGGTTGGAGGGGATAGAGCTTTTTGAAGCTTCTAAATTTAGAAGTTTAAAGAAAAAGACTTTCTCTCTAAACTCATATAAAAACCACTTGACCTACTCATACAGCATTAACTTTTCCACTTGTCTAAAGCAGATCTAAGTTTCTTGTGTACCCCAAGACAGAGTCCAGTGATGGTTTCCAAGACCACCAAAAGATGAACATAGAATAAAAAGTGAAAATATCTCAGATTTGTAATATATCCACTTTCAGATTTTCTTCATACCTTTTTCCCTTTAATCCTTGAGTTTGGAATGGTGAACAGATTTTCATAGTTGGTGGACAGATTTCATTTGTTTTGATAAAAGGCCTTCCAAACAAAGTATTCCCAAAACGTGCACACAAGACAAATAGCATTATGAGCTGAATTAAAATGGATGAAGTGATCAGCTGAATAAGTTTGTTTCCTCACTTAGAGTCAAATAATTTTTATATCAATCAAAGCAAAAAATTCTTAGCTTTCCATCCAGCTGGAATGGGTTCAGATTTTACTTTACATAAGGCTTTCTGAAACTGGTTTTCTATAGCAATTTGGAACAGTGTTTCTTGCCCACATAGCTGTTTTCATTTCTAAATGTTGAATGAACATGAATAATTCTTTAAAGATAATACTCTTTACATACTCAGTTATCCATGAATATGAAAATGTGCTAGGAATTGTACACATAGTTTTCAGTGATAATGAATTAAGCATGAAAATATATGAATAAAAAAGTTTTAGAAATTTTTGTCCTGGTATATTGAAAGTATAGTATACTACAAAAACCACTTCATTGCAAATCAGGAGGTATTAATTAATGTCAAAAAGGATTTAGAGTAGTTAAATCTGGAAGCCTGGTTTCTAGTTCTGACTGTGTGACTTTGAGTAAATCATAATCTCTCTGTTCATCAGTTTTCTTGCCTGTAAAATAGGGAGATAGTCCCTTTTTAAGTAAAGAATGTATGTTTTCATTTTAGGTAGCTGTGTATATAGATAGACCTACTTGTGTTTTCTACTTTAAAGTTATAAATATATGGGAAGAAGTTTAGGTTGATAATGATGGAATAAAGGGAGCCCAAGCACTTTAATTTTGAGATGGTGGTACTCTATGTAGATGTTACCATATATTGTTGGATCTATTTAATGATTAAATAAATGCAGTAAACCAAAAACTTTTCTGTCAGACAGACTTAATTGCCTAGAGAAGGTTTTATGCAAGGCTGCTTTTAACTAGAGGAGTGCAACACAGTTACTATGATTCCACTCCTCCCTACTGGCCACTAGATGGAGAGGTGGTCCATGTCCACAACTTGCCAGTGATAAACAGCTCATTTCTGAGTTTTTACTGGCAAATCTTAAGTATATGCCTTTGAGCACTTTTATGAACACAGACATGACATTTGGAGAAGCCATCAGAGATTATGTTTTCTTCTATAAAGGCATGATGTGATATTCATAAAATACAAAATGAGTTGCTCCTCCTTAGGCCACTATTAATGTTGGCAGTCCTAGGATAAGGCCAGTATTACGACTCTGGTTTTAGTTGTCACAATAGGGCTTTTGCTTCTTTCTAATTTGTCCATTTAGAAAGGGCCCTAAAATGAATGTCAGCACGACAGTGCCACCTTGTGTCCCTGTTACTGTGTGAATACTAATATAGGAGATGATGGAAAGGAAAGAATAGGGCATTTATAAAATATTGGCAGATTGTTTCAAACTCTGATTTTGCAGCAACTGTATAGAAGTTCTATAAAATTTTCAGTGTGTTTGGCAATTCTTATTACTCAAGCAAAAGTCAGGATATGTACACTTTACTCCTTTTCATACCAGTGCATAATAAAAGTCCTTTAAAAATTCTAGTCATAAAGATGTATGTAACTTAGAATTGTAGGCAGAGGAAGCAGGGATTGTTAGAAATTTTTACCCTGTTCTTTCCACTCATGAAAACCCCAGTTCAGTCTTTTCAGACATTGAGGTACTATGTCCTTCAAATTTTAATGGCAGATTTCATTTGTATGTCCTGGTAATTCTGCTTCTCACATTGTATTGCGATTGTTTTTAAGGATGTATTTTAACTAAACGTTGAACTCATGGGTAATGTGTATGTCTTGTTCTTCCTTCTGCCTCCAGAATCTCCTGACATTCATCACAGTCACTCAGATGTGTGAGGTTCGAGGTCTGAATGAATGATCACATGTCTGGCTAGTTTACAACATTCATATATAGGTTTTCTATGTATTACGTATCTTTGTCATGTATTTATTTCATATATATTTGTGTATATGTCTGAGTTTTAAGTAAGTTTGGAGCATTTTCTCTTTGGAAAAACACCTTCTGATATACCACCTCAGTTCAAAACAAGCATACCTTTACAAATTTACTTTCTTTCACATTAAAACGACCCCTTTCCATTTTTTGATGTGGAAGACGATGCATTACTTTTTCACAAGTGTATTGCAGTTGATTTTGGAATAAAGATACTTAATTTTTAATTCAGCTTTACAACAGATTTGCTATGCTATTAGATAAAATACTTGACCTTTCTTGGTTTGTTTCCTATACATAAAATGAGTGGACTGGACAAGTTGATCTGAAGGTTGCTTTGACTGAGAGTTTCCGTAGGGATCAGACACATGTTAGTATTATTATATTCGTGTATTTGGTTTCTCAGTTTTTAAAGTATCATTATAGTTATAGATTGAATTGCTAGCCTTTGAAAGTACTCATGTTTCGAAAGTATCTCATGTTTTAAAAGAGGAAATTGATTTTCTTATTGGATATGGGCAGGGAAAATAGTATTATTCTAAGTTTTTGTTTGAAGAATTTTGAAATTTGTTTTTGGTTGATTTACCTTAACTTTCCTTCTGTACTTTAACCATAGAATAAATAAAATATAGTACATTTCAATAGCAAGGTGAGTCTATGTGTTGGTATAGGACTGTAGACTACTTGGAATTTAGAGGTTTCATGCTGTTATGAGGTTTTTTTTTGTAACACCTTAAAAATTAGTGCTTTTAAATTATACATATTTCTGCATGGAATTTACATCTAGCGGTTTTGGTCTACATATCACTGTAAATATCAGTAAACTGAGGAGCAGACAAGTGACTTCTTAAGCCTGATTTTCTGATTTGTAGAAAGGTAATCCTGTCTACCTCATAAGGTTATTTGAGGATTAAATGTGTTTATATATATATATATATATATATATATATAAATAAAATTATAGCTAGTAAAAGCAGTGTGGAAATATTGATAATAACTTATTGTCATCACTACTCTAATTAGAGAAGGAATGGTTACTAAAGTGTAAGTCAAAGCAATGCACACAGATTTATAAACACTGAAGTTCATGGTATTTCTTAGAGTACTTCTCTGTGGTTGTAGTCTCATCACTTCTTAGCCTTTTGGCTAAAATCAAATGTAGTATCTGTGGTGGTAGAGTCTCTGAAGATGACTTAAAATGTTGGCTCAATGTCCTAAATTTTCATTTAAAAACCTGTAGCAATAATGATAATAGCCTAAAATCTGTGTTTTCTTTAGATAAAATATTTTACCTTTTTCAAACTAATTTTTACTGATACTTATTAAAAATAGAAGGTAAAACACTTTAAAGTAGCCAAATTGATTAAAATATTCCTTCTTATTATTATAATATTATATCCTACATAGTTCAGTACTTTTAAAACTTTAGCATATGTAAAAATTGGGGTTAAGGTGATTGTTAAAATATAGATGTCTAAGCTCCATCTTTAATAGATTTGGAGTATAACTGAGGCATTGCTACTTGTAGTGATTCCACATACCTTAGAAAACTCTTATGGGCTGTTATATATTATAATCAGCTGGAGGATTTTTATGCAGATTTCAAGATTCTATTCATACAGCTTTTTATTATTCCATATTAATTATACAGTATATGGCATTTCATTTACATGTTTATATAAACTTATTACATTTATATGTATATATCATACATTGATCTTATTTAGTCCCCATTGCCCTTCCTGTTTCTTTTCCCCATTAAATCCCTTCTTCTACTCTAATACTTTTCCTTGTACTTTCACGTCATCTTTTTTCTTCTAAATTCCACATATTAAGACACAACACGTAATACTGTGTTTTTTTATTTTGTGTGTATGACTCATTTTGCCTAATATGATCTCCAGTTCTATCCATTTTCATGGAAATATGATTTTGTTCTTCATTATGTCTGAATAATACTCCATTGCACATGCACACACACACACACACACACCTCACATTTTCTTCATCTGTTTTTTCATTGATAGTTACCTAGGCTGATTCCATAATTTGGCTATTGTGACTCTCCAGAATAGCATTTGGGCTTCTATATTTTAGAAAATCTAGTTCATAGAGCCTAATAGTATTGCATAGCATGAGAATTACTACTCCAATTTTAAAGACATACTGTTAAAATATATTTATTTTTACATCTGAGTTCATCCACATAGCCTATATTATTCCTTAACTGCATGTACTCTTTACATCTAGAAGGCCAGAGTTGTTGCTGTATAGGAAAAGTTTCGGCTTGAAAAACAATTGCTAGTGTTGTCCTGTAGTCCCAAAATTAAGGAAGAGAGATACTATTGAGAACCTTTCACATAATTGTTTAATTTAATCTTTACCTATTGTGTTGCAAACACTTCTTTTTTAATCTAAGATTTGGATGAAAAAAATGAAACCTCATAGAATCAATTGCCAAATTCATACAGCTGTTCAGTGTTAAAGCCAGAATTCAGAGTCTTGGGTCTTTTTACTGTATCCTATTATTTTTCTGTAATTCAAAAGATCTTTACTTAGTTCTCATTATGGTAAGTGGTACTGCCCAACTTGAGGGGCCAAAAAGTGTATATTGATGTGCTATAATAATTATCAGTTGTATTATGTAATTTGAAAAATATTTTCTTATTTTTTCCATTGAAAAATTATTTTCATCTGGAGGTAAAATTCAAGTCTTCCTAATGCTGTGAGGGTATCTAAATAGTAGTAATAATTGTAGTTATGAAACTGTTAAATAACTGCCTATGAGATCCCCTTTCACCACTGTGTTTTTGCTGTGGGGTATTTCTTAACAGAGAAGTAGAGCAAGGTCTAGAATGGTTACATGAATACTCAAGATTGTAGATCTAGTCAATGGCAGAACTGGGAATAAACTCTGAGTCAATCTAACTTTGACAGCAAGTTGATGTTGTGACCCATCAGTATGTGTCATTTTTGCTTTTCAGTTACATTTCAGAATCCAAATCTTCCATTTGTTAAAATCAAGATACTAAATGCTACTTAAGCTTTGTGGGATTGTTTCTTTTTTAAAGAAAAATTATTTTGCCATAGTTAATGAATGCTTTGTTTTGCCACATCCTTCTGTCATGATGTTTCCATAACTTGAAGTCAGGTAACCATGAACCCCTAAAACTGTGAGTCAAATATTTCAAGAATGCGTTCCAAAATCTTAAAAGGTTTGGAGTTAATGCATAATCCCTTAGGTAAAGTAATTGAAGTGAAACACACACACACACACACACACACACACACACACACATTAGCTTTCCTGTCTCTGAGATGCAATACAAAGACACACACAGGTTGAAAAAGGAGAGGTTTAATTTGACTCACAGTTTTAGGGGTTCATAGTTACCTGGCTTCAGGTTATAGAAACATCATGACAGAAGGATGTGGCAAAACAACGATGCTTAGTTTATGGTGATCAGAAAGCACTGCAGGGGAATAGTGCCAGAGAGGAAAGGGTGAGGGGCTAGATAGAGATCCTGTGGTTACTTCTCTGTGCCACTTCCAGAAATGTGCTTTACTGGTCCTCTGATTGACCACCAGGCCAGTCAAGTAAACAGTCCTCCTTAACTGCCATATCCTACTCCGTGTCACTTGATACTCAAGTACATCTCTTTAAACTGTACTTAATTTTTGAATAAACACAGTCTAACCTAAAATAGTCCAACCTAACATAATGCAATTATATAACTGAAACACATCAATTCTTTCCCCAAAGTCTCAGCAGTCCCAGAATTGCTAAAATGTCCATGTCAAAATCTACTCTGCTATTCAAGCAAACTCTTAGGTGTGAACTCCTGAAAATATGTATGAAAACTTCTTTCGTTTGTAAGCGATTGAACCCAGGGTCTTCATACTGAGTTACATCCCCAGCACTTCTTATTTTGAGACAGGGTCTTGCTAAGTCACTAAATTGTCCCAGGCTGGGCTTGAGCTTGAGATTTTCCTGCCTCATCCTACCCGAATGCTGGGATTACAGCATTGCATACTCCTCCCCCCGCGCTTCTTTATATCTTTATTTGAGAGTTGGAACTCTTCAGTAGGGTAGATTATTTGAATGAAAACTTCAACTTTACTTGTTATAACATGCCATGAAACAGAACAATTCATAGCATAGCCTTTGTTATCTGCCTTAAAGCATTTAGTTTGTATTTAAAGTACCATAAAAATGTTAATAGAATCAATATATCACTGCTTCATAAAATCCAAAAAGTGACTTCTGGGCATTCCTAATGTTCGTCTTTGAAAAAAAAGCCTCATAGTATAAAGTGACATCATATGTATTTAATGTAGTATACAAACTAATATGCTTGACACCTCCCTGTATATGAATTTCTAAAATGTAATGTTTCGATATTTTTATAAATTTCATTATATTTTACATGCAATAGGGTAGTCAGAACTTACAGAAATTCTGAAAAGCATCTTTTAGATGTGAAACTAATCATGATTTTATGAATTAAAATACATATTTTAATGATATTCTTAATGCCTATTTATATATTTAAAAATATGTATCTTTAGAAAGATGTACAAAATCACTACAAGGAATATAATGTTATTTGGAACTTGCTTTCAAGGGTTTTGAAAGTTTGGTTTATAGTCTAACTTTCTTTTCTAAGAGTGGTCTTTTCACAAATATTCTTTTAGAATACTAAGAAAGGAGGAGAAAAGGATGAAAACATAAAGTGAAGAGGTTTATCTATGTTTCTTTTTCAGGTGTAGAAATTAAAACTTGAGTTTGTAGAGAATTTCATTTAGCAGCAGAACATGAATTGGAAAATTTGTTCAGTGATTTATTTAGGCTCCACAGGGAAAATTTCTGTAGGGTGTTTTTGAATATCCTAAATTTATTTTGATTTGAGACCAGCTTAAATGGCATGTCTATCTTAAAACAGTTATTCATTTTCCTGAAAGAAATTCCAGTGGACCTAGTTCTGGGAGGTAGTATCTCAACAATGAACCTTTTGGGGCCAAATAGGCACTTAAGCACAACTTACTCCTTCCTGTCCTTACTCCAAAGACTGTCTTGCCCACTAGGCATGTTTAACTGTTTGACTGCTGGTTTTATTTCCTTAGAAGCAAAGGAGACAGGAAAAAGGAGAGAAAATAACTGATGGCATGTGGGTGAGGTTTTGGCTCAGAAAATAAAAAATAAAAATCCTAGCCAGTATAGAGATGTAGGAAGCATTTGGTGTTTGAAACTGTATTACCCATATTTTAGATTAAGAAATAGAAGCTAAAAGAGGTAAAATAACTTGCCTAAAGGTACAAGCACTTTTTAGTGTTGTTTTGCTCCTGGAAATTAGGTTATACAGTGCTTCATTAAGAAAATTGAACAGTCCAGTTTCTCTTTTGATCAAGTTCAAGATACTCCTTTAATATTGTTATGACCCTTTTTCTGAGCTCCCTTCTTTTCTTTGCTACTGTCTTAACATCTAAAAAAAAATCTTTCTGCTGATATTCTCTGTTTAAGAGACTGAATAACAAATGTTTTGACTATTAAGGCCGTTTAAGACTAGCTGAACTCTATCACTTTTGAGTCTCTGCTTGCATTTATTTGGATTTGTAATAAACATGAAATTAGAAACAGAAAATGGCGTTGAATAAATTGGTTCTGAGCTCATAGCAGTTCTACATACATGAAAAATGTAGTGGACACATATTAAAAGAGATTTCTTGTAAATGTTCTAATTACAGTTGACCAGAGGGTTTTGAACTTAAGCTAACTTTTGATAACCAGTTCTCCTAACTTGATGTCATTATATAGATTTAGATTGGAAAAGGTAACCCCGGTAGAAATACTAATCAGAACTTTAGTTTTCCATGGAGTTTGCAACTCAATTTTTTTTTTTTTTTATGTCTTAGTATCAATGGTAGCAGCATTCGCAGGCTAATTGTTAGACTATAAGGCTTGGTTAAAAATGGAACACGGGCATCTGGTAGTTCACTTAAATTTATACCAATTGACTGGAAGTTAAATATGGTTTTAGAAATATATTGTAGAAGGCATAAACTAGAAGTGGTTAAAAATAACTTCTTCATAGAGATTTTGTTACTTTCCACCCCCAAAAGCCAATATAATTTTGCATGTATCTTTATAAAGTCTTTAAAACTGAAAGATGAGTGTGACTTCCACAAAGTGACAGTAAAATGAAAGTGTAAAGTTATAGCCACTGGACTTTGGAAAATCTCAGGGGCAAATATAATCAATCGGTGACTAAAAGGTAAATGTTCTACTTTCAACATACTGCAAATAAAGTGCTTAATAAAATTTCCTAGAAAAATAAACATAATCCTAAAAAAATTACTTCTGAAGAAATTAAGAATAATAAAAAGAAATGGCAGTTATAATTTTTCTTACATTTGGGTATTTTTAAAGTATTATTTTTATTAACTTCTAAATTTGACTAAGAGGAAGAGGGACTAAATCAATTGCTCTTTAATTAGGAAGCTTCTGATTTAGAAACATCTTTCTGAACTGAGCCGGGACGTTCACAGAAAAATTCTAGTGTGAAAGTTATATTCCATGTGGCAAAAGAAGGAAATCAAGAAGTTTTTGTTATAATAATGTGAAAATGGTTGCAAAAACAAAAAGGTTTCTTATCACTTGGATCGAGACAGATACATCATATTAAGCTTAAGATGAATTCTTGTCTCCTGAATGCACACAATTCTTATTAATGTTTTAGAAATGATGCACACATAGGAAAAGAGGAGTAAAATTTTTTGGATACATTTGAGAAAGCATCTGTTGGGGTTCAGGGACTGTCTAATATCTATGGTCACTTCAGGGCCAAATTAGGCCTAAATCCATTGTTATTTTTCCTTTTACTTGGTTTTAATTTTGGACAGAATGACTTGTTTTGATCTTTTTTTTTTTTTTTTTATACTTGTTTTGATCTTAAAAGAGGCCTTTCTTTTAGTGAGAGTCAGGTTCCCTGGTGGCCTGAAAGAGTTAATATTGTTTCCAAGAGTGCCCAACTTCCTTCCAGGCAGTAGTGCCTGCATGTGAGAGAGTCTGGCTCCAGGATATTTGTTCACATCCCAAAACCAATTTGGCACAACTTAAAATGTCTGCTAGGCAGAGGATTCAGTGTTGTTAGGCCACGCAATTAGTGCTTTATTTCATGAGCACCAAATTCACCCAGTAGTGTTTTGTTTTAAAGAAGAGCTTGAAATTCACAATAATGGGTTTCATTTATCAGAGCCATATGGGACTCACCATCTTTGGATATATTTGTAAGGGTTTCACAAAGAAGAATCCTTAGGCATCTCAGATTTCACCAATTGAAGGGCAATCTGGATGAATATCTGTTTTGGAAATGATGAACTATTGTAAAAAAAAAAAGCAGCAAAGAGTTAAGTAAGCTTCAGCTTATTAGCTTTCCATGATTCTTAGATCTGGTTCATATTCCAAGTGAACCTTTGATGTTGAAATTTGGTCACCTAATCCTGCAGTTTGCAGTGTGGATTCTAAGTCTCAACCTATGTTTTGCACTTTTTGCTACTTTTGTTTTGGTCATATATCAGTGGATCATTGAGAAGTTATCTGCAACATAGCTAACTGAAAATTGTGATACATTTGGTGTTTACTCAAGATTGTATTTTTGCTGCCTCCTCTTTTTCTAAGTCTGTGATCATTGGGGGAGTGATATCTCTTAATGCAATATATTCTTGAAAATGTCAATGTAAATTGATTTTTAAAGTAAATCCTTTATTTTTTCACTGGTTTATAAATTTAGAGGTTAAAAAATACATATTGCTGTTGACCTGGCAATAGTTAACAATACTTTAATTTTTTGTTCCCCAATTGTATTAAGCCATTAATGGCCTATAAACATGTACTTAAAGTTTTGCTAATTAAAAATGACTACATTTTTAAAGTAGAGAGTTCTATCGTGTTATGGAAGATAATCACTACTTTTATCAAGTATTAAAATTTTTATTTTCTTGGGTCTTTAAGATTTTTTGGAAAGGACGCTCTCATTTCTGTATGGTCAATCTGGTTAAAGAGCATATTTCTAAGAAGTAAGTAGTTCTGTAACAATTGCTGCTTACCTATATAAAGTCTTTGTAAACCTATAAGGATGGTGATTTCAGTTTCATATAAAATTGTTTTGATAAATTGGCAATTATTTGAAATAACTTTGCTTATGTTTAAATATTTCATTGAATCTATACTTATATTATCCATTAGATTATGTTTTATAAAGAACTGTTAATACTTCATTAAGTTTCCTCGAAAAGTGTCTGCAAAGTTTTGTCCAGTTATGAGGATGTTGAATAATACTAAATTAAAACAAAATATAGTATATTCTTGGCTACCATTTAAACTCTATATTGATACCAAGGCCGTGTGTTTCATATACTAGTTCATAAGTATTCGTATTTTCTGCTCTCAATTCTTCTCCAATATGCATTATGCACAATGGTGAGAACACTTAGACCTTTGTTACATAGCTTTTTTTATGAATTAACCCCCACACCATATGGACCAATGAAGCTGTTGGACTGTAGGTAGACAATCTGAATTATAAACAAGTTATGACTGTTTAAAACAACTTGAGCATTAATTGTGCTGGATAGTCAAATGTCTCATATTCTGTATTTCATTAATAGTCAAATGTTCTCATATGTATGTTAATGAGTATAATTGATTGTTAAAAATACCTTTAAATTTGATTATTCTCTTTTTTCTGCTACAGATATAGGTATTGTGACTCAATGAGGTTAAATTTTCCTCCCTGAAAATTTCATTATGGAACTAACCATGTGCTATTTTTGGTGATGCTTGGTGTTTTCTGTAAGAAATTTTTAAGTATTTTCTTTGTGAAAACAATACAGGTTTTAGTAGGATCATGGTTGACAACAAAGAATTAAAGATAGCAAAAGGCTCAGAACATAATATGTAACTTGAAATTTAGTCCTATATGACTTAGGATTTAGTATAAGCTCTACACTATGAAAAGGCAGGTATTTTCCATGGAGAAAATGTGAATGTGATGACAAATAGTTTACTCTTTATGAATATTCCTAATAAAGGTCAGATGATGGGGGAAAAGGGTGGAATTTGATGGAATGTATGTCTAAATGAAAAATATATGTATGCTGAGAGGACAGTATGAAGCAAAGAGAAAGATTATATGTAGTTTTTTTTTTTACTATAACTTTTTTTTTCTGGCATTTATTCAGTTTCTGTTATAGGGATGAAAGGGTCTTATATAAAATGTTTTTGTATAAATAGAATCCATAAATCATTTGGATCGGACAAGAATTTTATTTGCTTATGAACATAGACCTATTTGATTTTAAGATATGTTATGCTTATTCTTACCTTATGGTTAAAGTTTGTGTTGTCTTGTTCAAATTAATATGAGTAAATTTATGAGGGACAGATATATGTGTGGGCATGTTTGCATGCACATATGCACACATGTAAGGAAGTACAGTCATCTCTAGCTCTCTTGTGTCTGCTTCCTTTTCTTTACCCATTTTCCTTTGTGTCTTATCATTTTATCACAGAACTGATCCATGTAGAAAATAGGATCTTGATTTTATCATTTTAAATTATTTTTTATTTTTGTTATTTTGTCCTCTCAGCTTGTTTTCACTTCAAGAATTAAGGCTCAAATATAAGGCACTTTAGTTCCCACATTCAGGAGGTGTTTCTTCTTTCTTTCCAGGCCGTTTGTCCATATGTTTTCTCGTCTCTGATAGGCTGTGCAGTGAGACAGCAATTTACTATCTGTGTGTGTGTGTGAAATTAGCTAATTGGTGTTAGTAGAAATATTTTCACATGTTTTATAAGCAAAGTGCAGCAAGGTATATAAATGTAGATATGATCCAGACACGCACACGCTCACGACTGTCACTGCTCATGCATAGGCGCTCAGAAGTAATTAATGTTAATAAGATTTTAATGTGCTTGTGAGATCATAATGAGGAGAAATGAATGCTCTGATTAGGAAAAGGTAACTGTGCGTGTGTTTTGGCATAGAACAAGATTTCAATTTTTATAAACCGCAATTTTAGAACTTGTTTG
The DNA here is from genome assembly GCA_004363535.1 of Dasyprocta punctata. Taxonomy (NCBI): domain Eukaryota; kingdom Metazoa; phylum Chordata; class Mammalia; order Rodentia; family Dasyproctidae; genus Dasyprocta; species Dasyprocta punctata. Next base: position 54,972 of record RJWM01009016.1, read on the forward strand.
TGATTGCATCAATTGGTTTTTATTTTCAAATTAGAGGTCTGTTTAGCCATTTGAATGATTATCCAAATAAATGGGTGAAACCCTGATCATAAGGAATAGTGCAGGGTTTCATCTGCTAGGCAGTGTTAGTGTACAGCACGACTGAGATGTCTTTTGCCAGTATGCCATTTTAATATTTTTTTAAAAGCTTTTTTGAAAAGTCACTTATGGAGACAGTACTTATTTTTATAAATGTAGATGTTATCTATATATTACAGAGACATCAATCTGATAGTGTAACTAGTGTGTCTGAGATAACATGCTAGTCAATGATGGTGTATTTGTTGCTCCAAGAAGATGTGTCGTGCTTGAAATGTGTATTCAGATAGAACACAACCAATACTTTTCTTTCCTAAATATAATCTTTATAAATTTTAGAGGTTCAGTATCTTTTATGGTGAAGTAAAATATTACAAGGTAAGCAAAGATGTTTTTTCATAATGGACTCAAATGCTAGGTATTCAACAGCCTCATTATTGATTGATTGAAAACCACCTGGACACCAAGGGTGCTTTACTACAACAAATTCTTCAAAAATATTATTAAGAGTTTTGGCATATATTTGGATTATTATTTTAATTGTAGATAAATCTAAATATCTATTAAGGTCTCATGCATATAGAAATCACTTGTTCCTTTTCTAAAGTGTAAATTGTGGATTGATCATCAAGGATTGCCACCCCTAGTAAAAAGTAACCCTTGTTAGTGAAGTGCAAGGAAAAGTCTTGGATCTAAATTGTGATATGGGTTAATATAGTTTATTTCCAGATAGACCTACAGATATAGTTTAGGTTCTCCTAGGTATTGGTTATATTCCTATGATATTTCTGCTTGGGTTAAAAAATAGGTTAAAGGAATAGAAGTTGTTAACATTTGTTCTATAGCAAAATTCTGAGATTTCTTTGATTCTCAGAGGTATATTAGGTTTTACTTTCCATAGACTCCTGAGAATAATTTTCTGACTAGAAGGAACATTTTTCTGTAACATTGTTTGGTTGAATTTTTTAAGTCTTACTGCATTAAAGCATAATTAGAAACAGTTTTTTCCACATTCAGTTTGTAGAGGAATACATCAATGTTGTTCTGAGTACTTCTGTGATATCCTATAGTAAATTTTTCTGTAGAGATGTGTCTCTAGATTTTCTTTTTTTGCCTTTAATCTACTCATATGCCGTTATCATGTTATTTTAATTATAGAGACTTTATAACATTTTAATATCTAAAGTGTTAGCCTTATCTACTCCCTCCACTTTCCTCTCTCTCTTCTTTTTAGAATTTCCTGTGGGTTATTTTTTGTGTATATATTATTCCAATCAGGTAGCAGATGTGGACAATTGGTATTTTTAAGAAATTTATGAATTAACATATAGATAATTAATAAGTTAATATCCTTATGAGAGTAAGTCTTCTTACCCAGTGTTTTTTCTTTCAGTTGTTCAGTAATTTTGTCTTTCGAAAGTACTGTATATGCCTGGCAAGTGCGAGGTCCTGTGTTTGATCCCCGGTACCAAAAAAATAAAATAAAATAAAAAATTACTGTATACTTTTCCTTATATAGGTATAAACATTTGTTATTAAGTTTATGCTATGATATCCATGTATTCTACTCATTTATTTTCTGTTTTCTGTTACTTTCTCCTTCTTTCCTCTCTCTCACTCTTAATCTCTCTCTGTCTCTCTCTCTGTCTCTTTTTCCTCCTGTCTCTTCTCTTCCTCCCCTCCCGCTCCCTCTCCTCTCCTCTCCTCTCCTCTTCTCTCTCCTCTCCTCTTCTCTTAATCCTCCTGTTTTTTTCCTTTGCTGCTGAGGTCTGAGCCCTGGTTCTTCGGCATGCTAGTTGGGTACTCCACCACTGAGTTATGTCCCCAACTGTTTATTTTTATTTTTATTTTCATTTTTATTTTCAGACAGGGTCTTGTTAAATTTCCTGATCTGGGAAACTTGTAATCTTTCTGTTTTAGTCTCTCATGTAGCTGGAATTATAAATATGTACCACCAAGCTCAGCTATTTACTTTTTATACCCTAAGCAGGATCTTTTTTAAATAATATTTTGTAACTGGATTTTTGTTTATATATGGGAATGCTGTTGATTTTTTTATGTTAACTTTACAAATTCCTTTGCAAAAATTTTTTCCTTTGTTTCTAGTAGCCTAAGTTGTGTTTGAATCTGACCCTAGTTTAGGGTTTGGTATCTTTTGAGACTATAGCCAGGACGTTTTGAGTATCTTAGTCAGTTTGGTCCACTATAATAAAATACTATAGATTGGGTACTTATAAACAGTAGAAATTTATTTCTCACAGTTCTGGAGGCTGGAAGTTTAAGATTAGATTGCCAGCATGGTCAGGTTCTGTAAAACGATCTTTTCTGAGTTATAGACTACTAACTTCCGATGTCCTCACCTATTATTATAAAGCTAATGAGCTGACTCTGGAGTTCCTTTTGTAAGGGTACTATGCCCATTCATGAAGGGTTTACCCTTATCACCTCATCTAATCCAAAGTACCTCCCAAAAGCCTTATCTCCCAAGAGGATTACATTGGGGGCTGTATTAGGGTTTTAATATGTACATTTTTTCCAGTTTTTTTTTTATGTAAGAGAAAAAAGACACATATAAGAAAAACAAAAAGCAAAAGAGACAAACAAATGACTAGAGCAAATCCACAACAGTAACATTATAGGTTTACAAAACAGGATGATAGAAACTTGAAAATGGTTGCAATATTGCGTATCATTGCCTTCAAAATGGTCATTTACATTAACAGATATAGACATGTGAAATTGTTCTGATCATATGAATATTAACTGTTCTTTCTCAGTAACTAATACATTCAGCAGTATATTCCTTTTAGTTATCTTACATATACATATATACAGATTTATATCTTTTTCCTTTTCCCTTCCCTCTTTCCCTCTTTCCCCCTTTTTCCTTCCCAATTACTTTTGCTCTTTGAGCAGTTTTTTACCCTTACATAGTATTTATTGTAGATTTTGGATCATATATACTTTTTCAGTTTCTTACACTAGGGAGACAATACGGTATTTACACATGTGGGTTTGATTTATCTCACTTATGAGTATGGTCTCAAGTCATGTCCGTTTACTTATAAAAGTCTCAATGCACTCTTTCCTGATAGCTGAGTAGTACTCCATTGTATAAAAATGCCACATCTTTTTTATCCATTCCTTGATTGATGGGCACTTGGGTTGTTTCCAAGATCTGGCTATTACAAAGTGGGTTGCTGTAAACATGGGTGCACACATATCACTGTGGTATGCTGTTTTCAATTCTTCTGGGAAAATGCTCAGAAGTGGGATAGCTAGGTTGAATGGGATCCTTAATCTTAGCTTTTTGAGGAATCTCCACACTGATTTCCACAGTGGTTGCACTAGTCTATACTCCTACCAACAGTGGAGAAGTGTTCCTTTTTCCCCACAGCCCTTCCAGCATTTGTTATTGGTTGATTTTTTAATCACCATGCCTGACTTGAAACTATACTGCAAAACCACTGTGATAAAATCAGCATGGTACTGAGATCAAAACAGACCTGAAGATCAATGGAATAGATTAGAAGATACAGTCACAACTACAAACACACTTAGCCACCTCATCTTTGACAAAGGGGCCAAACATGTACATTGGAAGAAGAATAGCCTCTTTAACAAATGGTGCTGGAAAAACTGGCTTTCTATATGCCGTAAACTAAAACTAGATCCATGCCTATCACCATGCACTAAAATAAAGTCAAAATGGATCAAAGATCTGAATATTAAAACAGAGACACTAAACTTACTAGAAGACAAAGTAGATAAAAATCTTGATGACACAGGAGTAGGCAGGGAGTTCATGAACAAAAATCAAATTGCACAGGAAAAACTTTCCCGAATCAACAACTGGGGTCTCATCTTACTAAAAAGTTTGTGCATGTCAAAGGAAATCTCCAACAGTGTGAAAAGAAAACCCATGAACTGGGAAAATATCTTAGCCAATTGTCCATCAGACAAAGGACTTCTATCTAAAACATATAAAGAATTAAAAGAAATCAGGCCCCTAAAATTCAAGGACCCAATCCAAAAATGGGCATCTGAGATGAATACCCACTTCTCAGAGAAAGAAATACAAACGTCAAATAAATATATGAAAAAATGTTCAACATCAGTGGTCATTCGGGAAATGCCAATTAAAACAACAGTGAGATTCCATCTCACTCCAGAAAGAATGGCCAAGATTTAAAAAAAATGTACGTTTTTTAGGAGAAACAAATGTCTTTAACACTTGGGCAAGGGTTATAGCTCAGTGGCATAAACATCTGCCTGGTAAGCTCATGGTCTTAAGTTCAATTTCCAGTAGCAAAACAAAAAAGCAAAACAAAACAAAAAAAGGTTTGTAATGCTAAGATATCTTCTTTGTCTCTAAAATGCAGATAAGAAAACCAAACTCAAAATGATGGAGGGTACCATAAAGTATCACCCAAAACTCGTGTACTGAAGACTTGATCCCCAATGTAGCAATGCTCAGAGCTGGGGCCTAGACAGGTGACTGAATTGTGAGAGCATTAATCTCATCAATCGTTTAATTCATTGATGAACTTGTTGCTGAATAGGCTTTTAGGAGTGGGCACAGCTGGAGGAAGTAGGTCACTAAGGCGTATGCCTTTGAAAAGTATAACCTGTCTCCAGTCCCTTCTTCTATTTCTGACTCCTTTTCTTTCAGTTTGCTTTCTGACTACCACAAAGTGAGTAGTTTCATTTTACCATGCCCTTCTACCATGATGTGTCTTCTTTGGAACCAGTCAACCATGGATTGAAGAAGCTGCAAGGCAATAGAAATCTTCTCTCCTTTAAATTGTGTATGTCAGATATTTTGACTGAAATAGAACAGACTAAGGCAAAGAATTACTGACATTGTATAACAAAAGATCTAATATTTTGCTTTGCACATAGTTGGCATTTAAGGACTAGTATCCATTAATAGTGCAGTGTAATGTGATATGTTGTAATATCATTTTTTAGTGTAGCTTATGTGCTGTGTTATTGAACTATTGAAGATTGATCATAACAGTTTTGATCAAGAACAGTGAATTAAACAAATTTTAAAAATGTGAAACTTCATGATAAGCATTTATAATAAACATTTAAGATATCAAGAACTAAAGACTTAATTCTGAGATCATGGGCTTTTCATAGTTTTACACATACATTTCCATTACTTCTTTAATTGTGATTATTGCTTGTAAGGCTCCTTACCTCTAGAGTGTAACCAAGGGGAACTTGTTGATCCCCTACAGTGATTACTGCATGCAGTTCTTAGAGTGTATTGATTTTATTGCTTGTTAACTTATATAAGCAGATATGAGAATTTGAAGTCCTCCCATCCTTTGCATTCTGACAGCTTTAACCGTACTTTCTTTGTAAATAGTATACTAACTTGTAAATGAGTTCATGTGAGTTAAATGTTTAACATGTATGAACTCAAGATGGTGTTCATGTTAGCAGATTAATAATGCTGTCTGACCTATTATATAAGATCTGTTGATAAAGTTAATGACAAAACTGTAATTTATAATGATGTAGTCTAGTGACTTTAACGCTTGTAAACTTATATAAATAGATATGAGAATTTGAAGTCCTCTAATCCTTTGCATTCTGACAACTTTAACCGTACTTTCTTTGTAAATAGTATACTAACTTGTAAATGAGTTCATGTGAGTTAAATGTTTAACATGTATGAACTCAAGATGGTGTTCATGTTAGCAGATTAATAATGTTGTCTGACCTATTATATAAGATCTGTTGATAAAGTTAATGACAAAACAGTAATTTATAATGATGTAGTCTCGTGACTTTAATGCTTGTACTATGGATTACTACAATGAGTATTACCTTTGTAGATGCATTCTTTTAATTCATTTGACATAATCTGTTGCTTAAAAGTAAGAATACCAGAAATTTAGGATTCATCTTATTCTTACATTATGATTGTGTTGAAAGTTAAGTGAGACTATGCACTGAGTGCATCCACTAAGGTGCGTAGCTCGTGATAAGAGCTTGTGAATGAATACCAGTTGATTTTATTCTTACCTTTTCCTTATAAGTTTCTTACCTACAAAATGTGGCTCAAAATAGTACCTACTATATAGGGTTATCTTGAGGATTAAATGATTTGTCTTCTACTGCACTTAGAGAAATAGTATAGTGGTTATCTAGAGATCCTGACTGCAGTTATTTTGAGTAAATTCCCAGAAGTAAAAATTCTAAACATTTAGTAATTATATTGTTAGCTTTGTGAGGAAGTTCCATACTGTCTTCCTTAGGTACTATACCATTTTGCACTCATACCAACAATGTACAGAAGTTCCATCTTCTCTACATCATCACCAACACTTGGCTGTTGAAAAGAAATTAGCAATTATTCTGGTAGATGTAAGGTGCTATTTCATTGTGTCCTGTTTGTTTTATCTTGATGATTAGTGATAATATATATTTTTTCATATACTCATTGGCCATTTGTCTTCTTTGGAAAAATGTCTATTGAAATTTCTCATTTTGTTTGGACTACTAATGCAAAATACTCAGGCTGAGTAAGTTATGAACAATAGAAATTTATTGCACATACTACTGGAGGCTAAGAAGTCTAAGATCGAAGTTCTAGAAGATTCAATGTTTGGCAAATGCCTGTTCTTCATAGATGGCACCTTCTGTGTCCTCGCAAGAAGGAAAAGGCAAATAACTTTCTTGGCCTGTACCTTATTCTAATTCCATTGTCAAGGGCTCTGTCATTTGAAACAAGGATAGTTACACTTTGTCTTTTCTGATAAAGATACTTTTTTTTTTTTTTGTGGCACCAGGGATTGAACTCACAACCTCGCACCTGTCAGACAGGCACTTAAGTCACTGAGCCAAACTCCCAGCCCTGGTTTTTTTTGAGGCAGGGTCACACTGTATAGCTCAGGCTGGCCTTGTGCTCACATTGTAGCCCAAGCTGCCCTGGAATTCACAAAGCTCCTCCTACCTCAGCCTCCTGAGTGCTGGGATTAAAGGCGTGCGCCACCACGCCTGGCTGATAACGATACTTTTTGTTATGTTTCCTAATTGCTCTAGCCAGCACCTGTGTTACTATGTTAAGTAGTTACGGTAAGAATGGGCATCCTTCTCTTTTTCTTGATCTTAAGGGAAAAGCATCCAGGTTTTTATCTTGAAAACTGATGTATGGGTTTTTCACCTATAGCCTGTATTATTCTGAGATACTTCCTTTCTGTTTACAGTTTGTTTTTTATTCACAATTATGCAAATGAGTATCGTTGGTTTCTGTGAGGAGATGTCCCAAAAGCGAGGTGCAGCAATGAAAAGACAACAAGAGAGACAAAGTTATAGGATTAGGGGTGGGGTACAATTTTAGGACTGAACCTTAGATCATGCTTTTCTCTGGTTATTTATTAGAGACTGTTCTTTTTAATTTTTTTTTAATTTTAAAAACAGGATAAAAACGATACAGAATTTAAAAGAAGAAATGGGAAATTAACACTAGTTAATATTATGCATATTGTTATCTTGAAAGTAGTTGTTCAGATTACAAGATTTAGGCATGAATAAAATGGTCAAACAAAAAAGAAAATGAAAACACAACTCTTCTTTTTGATGAACACAGATTAGTAGTATAGTTACCTTTCTTGTATATATTTACACACACACACACATATATATGTATACATGTGTATATATATATATAATCTTTTCCCTTCTCTCCTTTTCCCTATCCCAGTTGTTCTTTTGAGCACTTTCTTTCCCTTTCATTTTCACAATATCTATTGTACATTTTGAATCATGTTTACTATTTTTTTTTACACTAGGGAGACAATATGATATTTATACATACGAGTCTGACATTTCACTTATGAATATGGTCTCTAGTTGCATCCATTTGCCTATAAAATCCTCAAGTTAATCCTTCTTTATATGTGAGTAATACCCACTGTATAAAAATACCACATCTTTTTTATCTGTTCTGCAGTTGATGGGCATTTGGGTTGTTTTCAACATCTGTCTATTACAAATTGTGCAGTAATAAACATGGGTGCAAATATCATTGTGGTATGATGTTTTCAGTTCTTCTGGGAAAATACCTATAAGGGGAATAACTGTATCAAATGGGACTACCAATGATAGTTTTTTGAGAAATCTTCACACTGATTCCACAGTGGTTGTACCAGTCTACACACCCACCAACAGTGGAGAAAGTTTCCTTTTTCCCCCACAGCCCCAGCAGCATTTGATATTGGTTAATTTCCTGATGTTAGCTGTTCTTTCTGGAGTGATATGATATCTCAGTGTTATTTTAATTTGTATTTCTCAAATGACAAATGATGTTGAACATTTTTCATATATTTATTTGCCATTGGTATTTCCTCATCTGAGATTCCCATGTTTGGATTGGGTCTTTAAATTGGGGGCCTGATTTTTTTCAATTCTTTGTATGTTCTGTTCTGGATATAAGTCCTTTGTTTGAGGGACAGTTGGCTAGAATTTTCCCCATTCTGTGGTTTTTTTTTTCACTCTGTTGGTGATTTCTTTGGATGTGCAAGAAATTTTAATGAGATAAGATCCCAGTTGTTGATTCTTTGAAGTACTTGCCATGCAGTTTGCATTTTGTTAATGAACTCTTTGCCTACCCGTGTCCTCAAGATTTCTACCTACCTTGTCTTCTAGTAGATTTAGTGTTTCTGTCTTCATTTTTAGATCTTTGATCTATTTTGACTTTCATTTAGTGCATGGTGATAGACATGGGTCTAGTTTTAGTGTTCAGCATGTGGAAAGCCAGTGTTTCCAGCACCATTTATTAAAGAGGTTTTCTTCCAGTGAAGATTGTTTAGCCCTTTGTCAAAGATAAGGTGGCTGCATGTCTTTGTAGTTGTGTCTGCATCTTCTAATCTGTTCCACTGATTCTCAGGTCTGTGTTTCTGCCAGAACTATGCTGATTTTATCGCAGTAGTTTCATAATATAATTTCAAGACAGGGATTGTGATGCCATTTGCCTTGCCTTTATTGCCCAGAATGCCTTTGCTATGCTAGGTCTCTTCTGTTTCCAAATGAATTTTAGGAATGTTTTGTCTAGATCTGTGAGGTATGCTAATAGTATTTTTATTAGGATTTTATTAAATCTGTATAGCAGTTTTGGGAGTATGGCCATTTTCGTAATATCAGTTCTTCCTATCCAAGAGCAAAGGGTATCTTTCCATTTTCTGATATCCTCTTCAGTCTCCTTTTTCAGAGTACTGTAGTTTTCAGCATACAGGTCTTTTACATCCTTTCTTAGATTGATTCCTAGGTATTTCATTTTTTTGAATGCTATTGTTAAAGGTGTTATTTCCATAATTTCTCAGGTGAGTTTGTTGTTTGCATAAAAGAGTGTTACTGATTTTTGAGTGTTGACTTTGTATCCAGTGGTGCTGCTGAATTTGCTTATTAACTCTGGTAGTCTGTTGGTGCAGTTTTTGGGGTCTTCTATGTATTGTATCATGTCATCTGGAAATAATGATAATTTAACTTGTTCCTTTCCTATATTTATTCCTTTTATTTCTCTCTCTTGTTTAAGTGTTCTGGCTAATGTTTCCAGAACTATAATGAATAGGAGTGGTGATAGTGGACACCCTGTCTTGATCCTGATTTTAGAGTGAAAGCTTTCAGATTTTGAACATTTAGTATGATGTTGACTGTTGGTTTGCTATAGATGGCTTTTATCAGATTGAGGTAGAGACCATCTATTCTGATTTTATCTAGGGTCTTTTATCATGAACGAGTGTTGAACTTTATCAAAAGCATTTTCTGCATCTATTGAGATGATCATGTGATTTTTGTCTTTGGCTCTGTGTATTACGTTTATTGATTTGCATATGTTGAACCATTCTTGCATTCCTGGTATGAATCCCACTTGGTCATGGTACATAATCTTCTTGATGATTTGCTGCATTCTCTTTGCTAGTATTTTATTGAGAACTTTTGCATCTATGTTCATTAGGGAGATTGGCCTTTAGTTCTCTTTTTTGTTTGAGTTTTCTCTGGTTTAGGTATCAGAGTAATACTTGCTCCCAAGAATGAGTTAGGCAGAATTGATTCCCTTTCAGTTTCATTAAAGGGTTTGTCATTAAGTCTTGTCTAAATTTATTGTAGAATTCATCTATGAGTTCATCAGGACCTGAACTTTTTTTTTTCTTCATAAGTTTTTGATTTCATTTTCAATTTTAGTAACTGATATTGGGTCTTTCAAAATTTTTGTAACTTCTTGATTCAGCTTTGGTAATTCAGATGTTTCTAGAAATCTGTCCATTTCTTATGTGGTTTCCAGCCTAAGTGAGTAAAGATTTCAAAGTAGGTACTGATGATCTTCTGCATTTCCAGAGAATCTGTGGTAATTTCAGTTTTCATTCCTTATTGCATGAATTTGAGCTTTTTCTTCCCTTTGCTTGATCAGGGTGCCTTGGGATTTGTCATTTTTGTTTATTCTTTCAAAGAACCAACTCTTTAATTAATTTTTTGTACTGTTTTCTTAGTCTCAATTACGTTAATTTCTGCTCTGATTTTTATAATTTCCTCCCTTCTATGGGCTTTGGGCTTGACTTGCTCTTCTTTTTCTAGAAGCTTGCAGTAGGGCATTAGGTTGCTTATTTGTGCCCAGTCTGTTTTCCAAATGTGAGAATTCTTTGCTATATATTTCCCTTTTTAAGATTGCTTTCATTTAATTGTAGATACTGTTTAATTTCTTCTTTAATTTCTTCAGTGACCCATTTGTTTTTCAGGAGAGTGTTATTTAATTTCCATATATTTATGTAGTTTTTGAAGGTTTTATTGGCATTAATTTCCAATTTCGTTGCACTATGGTCAGATAATATGCATGGAATAATTACAATTCCTTTGCCTTTACTTAAGCATGTTCTGTGGGCTAATATATGGTCTATTTTAGAGAATGTCCCATGTGCAGCTGAGAAGAATTTGTATTCTGATGTTTTTGGGTAGAACACTCTGTAAACATCTAGTAAGTAATTTGTTCACAGGTTTGATTGAGTTCTATTATTTCTTTGCTGTTACTCTATCTCTTTGTTTTGATGGGGTATTAAGTCTCCGATTACTAGTGTGTTGATGCATACTTGATTTTTCATGTCTATTAGTAGTTGTCTAATACACTTGGGTGCTCCCCTATTTGATGCATATACGTTTATGAGTGTAATCTCTTCGTGTTGAATTTTCCCTCTAATAAGTATATAGTGACCTTCTTTATCTCTTTCGATCAGTTTTGGTTTGAAGTTCATGTTGATTGGAAACAGAATAGCTTCCCCTGCTTTTTTCTGGGTTCCTGTCACATGGAATATTGTTTTCCATCCCTTCACTTTCAGTTTAAGTTAAATGTGTTTCTTGTATATAGCATATTGTCGGATCATGTTTCTTGATCCATTCTGTCAATATATTTCTTTTAATTGATGAAGTGAGGCAGTTTACCATTGGTGGTTGTTACTGATACGTTTTGGCTTATCTTTGTCATGTTGTTTTCCTGTTGCTAGTTCCCTGCTTTTTCCCTTTGTTTAATTGCTTGCCTTTCTTGGTGGTTTCTTTTTCTTGTTCTTATGGGAATCGTGGTCATTTTTATTGCTATGTACACTGTCTTTCAGTACTCTCTAGAGTTGGTTTGGTGGACGTGAATTTCTTCAGTTGTTCTTTGTCTTGGAAGTATCTTGTTTCTCCATTAATTCTGAGAGATAGTTTTGCAGTGTACATTATTCTGGCTTGAAAGTTGTTTTCTTTCAGGGCTTGAAATATTTCACTCCAAGCTCTTCTTGACTTGATGGTTTGTGTTGAAAAGTCAGCCTTGATTTTACTCTGCTTTCCTTGATAGGTGATTTTTTTTTCTCTAACAGCTTTTAGTATTCTGTTTTTATGTTGAATTTCTAGGATCTTGATTATTACGTGTTTGGGTATAGATTTATTTTGGTTATGGCAGTTTGGAGTTCTATATGCCTCACAAAAATCAAATTGCACAGGAAACACTGGGATCTCATCTTACTAAAAAGTTTTTGCATGTCAAAGGAAATCTCCAACAGAGTGAAAAGAAAACCCACAAACCGGGAAAATGTCTTAGCCAATTGTCCATCAGACAAAGGACTTCTATCTAAAATGTATAAAGAATTAAAAGATATCAGGCCCCTAGAATTCAAGGACCCAATCCAAAAATGGGCATCTGAGATGAATATACACTTCTCAGAGAAAGAAATGCAAATGCAAAATAAATATATGAAAAAATGTTCAACATCAATGGTCATTCGGGAAATGCAAATTAAAACAATGCTGAGATTCCATCTCACTCCAGAAAGAATGGCCCAGATTAAAAAGTCAACCAACAACAAATCCTGGAGGGGCTGTGGGGAAAAAGGAACTCTTCTCCACTGTCGGGAGTGTAGACTGGTGCAACCACTGTGGAAGTCAGTGTGGAGAAGCTAGGATTAGAGATCCCATTCAACCCAGCTATCCCACTTTTGGGCATTTTCCCGGAAGAACTGAAAACATCATACCACACTGATATGTGTGCACCCATGTTTATAGCAACCCAATTTGTAATAGCCAGATCTTGGAAACAACCCAAGTGCCCATCATCAAAGAATGGATAAAAAAGATGTGGTATTCTTATACAATGGAGCACTACTCAGCTATCAAGAAAGATTGCATTGAGACTTTTATAAGTAAATGGACACAACTTAAGACCATACTCATAAGTGAGATAAGTCAAACCCACATGTGTAAATACCGTATTACCTCCCTAGTGTAAGAAACTGAAAAAGTATATATGATCCAAAATCTATAATAAATAATATGTAAGGGTAAAAAACTGCTCAAAGAGCAAAGGTAATTGGAAAGGGAAAAGGAGGAAAGTGGGAAGGGAAAAGGAAAAGATACAAATCTGTATATATGTATATGTAAGATAACTAAAAGGGACACATTGCTGAATGTATTGGTTATTGACAAAGAACAATTAATACTCATATGATTAGATCAATTTTACATCTATATCTGTTAATGTAAACAACCATTTTAAAGATAACAATACTCAATACTGCAACCATTTTCAAGTTTCTATCATCCTGTTTTGTAAACCTGCAATGTTACTGTTGTGCATTTACTCTAGTTGTTTGTTTGTCTCTTTTGCTTTTTGTCTTTGTTATATTTGTCTTTTTTTCTCTTAAATAAAATAAATAAATAAATAAAATAAAAATAAAGATGATGCAAAGAAAAACAATATAAGCTGATAGGCATCAATGAAAATAGAGGAGTCAACACAAATGACATAAAAAAACTATTCTCAGAATAGCAGAAAATTTTCCAAACATGTGAAAAGGTCTGTTTTTAGTCTAGTACCATGCTGATTTTGTCACAGTAGGTTTGTAGTATAGTTTCAAGTCGGGAATTGTGATGCCTCCTGCCTTCGCTTTGCTGCCCAGAATTGCCTTTGCTATTCTATGTCTTTTCTGGTTCCAGATGAATTTCAGGAATGCTTTCTCTAGCTCTGTGAGGTAGACAAGTGGTATTTTGATTGGGATTGCATTAAATCTGTATAATAATTTTGGGAGAATGGCCATTTTTACGATGTTTGTTCTTCCTATCCATGAACAGAAAAAATCTTCCCATTTTCTGAAATCTTCTTTGATTTCCTCCTGTAGAGTAATGTAATTTTCACTGTATAGGTCTTTTACTTTCTTTGTTAGATTGAATTATTATACAGATTTAATGCAATCCCCTAAGTATTTCATTTTTTTGGATGTTATAGTGAAGGGTGTGGTTTCCCTTATTTCTCTCTCAGTGACTTTGTTGTTTGTGTACAGGAATGCTATTGATTTTTGAGTGTTCACCTTGTATCCAGCTACATTACTAAATTTGGTTATTACTTCTAGAAGTCTTCTAATGGATTTTTGGGGGTCTTCTATGTATAGTATCATATCATATGCAAATAATGATAATTTCACTTCTTCCTTTCCTATCCTTATTCCCTTTATTTCTTTCTCTTGTCTAATTGCTCTGGCTAGTATTTAGAACTATATTGAGTAGGAGTGGCAATAATGGACATCCTTGTCTAGTTCCTGATTTTAGGTTGAAAGTTTTCAGTTTTTCTCCATTTAGTAAGATGTTTGCTGTTGGTTTATGATATATGGCTTTTATCGGGTTGAGGAAGAGACCATGTATTCCGATTTTGTTTAGGATTTTTATCATGAATGGGTGTTGGATTTTGTCAAAAGCCTTTTCTGCATCTATTGAGATGATTATGTGGTTCTTGTCCTTGGCCCTGTTGATATGGTGTATTACATTTATTGATTTGCTTATGTTGAAACATCCCTGCATGCCTGGGTTGAATCCCACTTTCTCATGGTGTATAATCCTTCTGGTAACTTTCTGTATTCTATTTGCCAGTATTTTATTGAGGATTTTTGCATCTATGTTCATTAGGGAAATTGGCCTGTGATTTTCTTTTTTAGTTGGGTCTTTCTCTGGTTTTGGTATTAGGGAATGAGTTGTTTCCAGGAATGAGTTAGGGAGACTTACTTCCCTTTCAATTTCATTG
>RJWM01009017.1:0-69935 GCA_004363535.1 Dasyprocta punctata
ATAATGTGATAGAGACTTAGAGGCTGCTTTCCTCAAAAAGCATTGATTCTTCACTTTGGCCTGGAGATGCCTAATGGGTAACTGAAAAACAAGACATTACCTTGGCACCTCTGCTTTCATTCTTTATCTATAATTCTTTACTACTCTCAAATTTTGTGTCAGACTCATTTACTGTGCATTTACACGTGTTAATCTGTTAAAACGCATTAATCTAAAGCTGGTAATCTTCCCTTTTCAAGACTGAAGGCAACAAGACAAAAGTAACTAAGGCATTTTCACATTTTTAAGGGACATCTTATTTATCAGACTGTCAACTGTCAACTTTTACACCACTGTGTTCTACACTACTGGGACAGGAACCAGAAGTCTCCAATCATTACCTAAACCTAAAGATTTAATTAATTCTACCTTACCCTTTTAATTTGTCCTTTTTTCTCAGTCATGTTTTCCTGATGTTACCTATGATCCCAAGGGTTGAAACTACCCTCCCCCGCACACAGCAATTATTTTCTTATGTGACAATGCCTTTCCTAACTGATTCTGAGCTAATTAGATTGGGTCCTGAGCAAGGCTGTCAACTATGCAAGGCCCAGATCCTTGCTATAGCCTTCAAATTGTTAACCATTCAGACAGATTTTCAGCCAGGAGTCTGCTGATTTTTTCAGTGTGGCCACACTGAGATTAAATTCCTTTCCTGTGTTCATCACTATTTAGCTCTTCAATTGGCCTTTTAGGACATGTGGGTAAATGTAGTCCACTGATGCCTCTAGAGTCAGGCCTCTGGCTTAGAATTCCATTTATAGCATTAATGTATATATTCAAGTTATCATTCAAAATTCTGCAATAGTAGTTTTATCAAAATGCCCTGGAGACCAGCATGTGATTGTCATGTAAGCCTGCATAAATAAAATTACAAGAAATACTTGAAATACACAGTGAATATTTAAATGAAAAAAATTATTAGAGTAAAAGATGCAGTGTCCTTAATAAAATTACTCTCCTCACTTCAAACACACTTATTCCATTGTTCTTGCCATTTTCTGAAGCAGTTCTGGAAGTGCTTTCATGTTTTTATACAGCTTGAAAAAAGATATGCTGGATGCTGCTGATGAATGCCATCCAACTGAAAGATAAATTTGTAAAAACAATATAATGTGTCCTCATCCATCTCATTCATTTGATCTAGCACTCTGTGACTTCTGCCTCTTCCCTAAAGTCAAAAAGACCTCGAAAAGTAAATGTTTTCAATTGATTCAGGACACGGAGACAGTCAACATAGTACAACTAAAGGCACTCATGAAAGAGACTTCTAGAATTGCTTAGAAAATAGTGCAAATGATGGGATAAATATATTTCAAGCAAGGGAGATTAATGGCATTGTATCTTTTATTGTAATAATTTTTCAAAAAAATTAAACACTCACTGTATTTTTTGATCACACCACATATATTTGACATTCTGCTTACATTGGCCACTAGAATCAGTATCTCCAAATCAATACCTATACTATAGTTTGTGTTATGTTTGTTTGCCTCTAAGAATATAGGATTGTTTTTGAGTAATACATGTTGGTGATGCATTTCTTCAAAGGAAAATCAGAGTATTTTATGGAAAGTACTCCCTAAATCTTCAGAAAATACATCCAAATAATCTGAAAATATATCTAAAGACTTGTTATAGTCTCAAATTGGCATGGTAAGTTATCTTTTACATGTTACAGAATAAAATGTTTTTTATTGTAACTTCTACCCTAAGTCACAGGCATGTGAAGTCCCCCAAATTGTACTGATAACCACTAATTAACACTCAGTTCTCTTAATGCTCACTAACTTATGTGTAAAGGAAAAGATACACATTTCCTAATTTTCCATATACTTGTGTTCATTAAGAAATCAGAGTTTGTCCCCAAGCACAAAGTGACTTATCACCAGGTTTGAGCCTTAGATAAAAAGAAGGATGAAGAAATGTTACAAGATGGACATATTTTCTCCATAGACATTATACTTGTCTCCTTCTATTAGCTTATTTTTGGCATGCAGAAGAATGCACCCATATGGGGAACATTTTAAAATTGCTTGTGAAGAGCAGGCGTATTTCCAAGAGGAAATGTAACCTTGCCTTCATCTGACATATCAGATCAATGCACCGTAAAAGATCATGTTCAGTTACCTCATTTTTTTGAATTAGAATTAATGGCTCATTAGTCTTGATCATATCAATATTATAACACCACTTACATTGGGTAGAAAAGGGAAGGAGGCTGATGGAGTGCACTTATTCCCTTTTACTCTTAGAGAATAGACTGTGTGCCAGCCTCAGGGAAAACTAGCAATATCATGAGGTGGCCCTTTTCAGACAGGCCCCATTTAGGGCAAATGTGGATTCTTTGGAAGAACAGCTAAAAGGTTCTAAAGGTTTGGGTCACTTGGGACATATATTAATGTTTCCCCTGCTTTAGGCAGCTGGCCAGAGTTAGGGAACCAGACACCCTCAGTGCTTCTTTGGCCACATGTTGGACCATATGTTAGAAACTGAAAAAACAGACATTAAGAATCTCTTGAATATTTCTCCCATGAGAAATCCCATCTCTAAAGGAGCATATATTTATGCAGGACACAGAGAAAGATGAAGGTTGAGGGCTCAGAAAAATATAAGAAACATCGTCAGATATTTGAGGACTTGATTTAAAAATTTCCTCCTTTATTACTCCTAAGTTATGCCGAAAAGAAATAGTAATCAAATGGGCTCTAAAATTAAAGCAAAGCAAAGCAATGCAAAAACAAAAACTAACTTTATGTGAGGAAATTCTAGACCCGGAGTCAGGAACTCTAGCTGCTTACTGATTTTGTCACTGTCTATCCATGTGACTATGGGTAAGGGCCACAGTTACTTTTCCACATGTGTTTTTCTTTGGGAGTCAAGCCCCGCCTTCCCATACATACACGTGATTGGACCATAAAACTGCAGCATATGAGTTGGAATCACACCTCTCTGGCCACAGGACGAATAATCTTCGAACCAATTATTATCTTCCATAGGATTTTGCTGGAACTCCCGGGAAACAAGCACTCCCTTTTCACTGGGATTATGAATTAAAATGACGATCTAAAATGGAAGTTGCTGGTCTCCATCTTTGCCACATAAAAGGCAACTCAGAGGGCGATAGGCCTGAGAAACATCCAGAAAGAAGCATATCTGGGAGACAAATTTTGCAGACTTGTATTCCACTAAGTCTGGATATGGCACCTCTGTGATCCCTTTTTATTTTATTTTATTTTTTGGGGGGGGCACCAGGGATTGAACTTACAACCTCGCGCCTGCCAGGGCAGGCGCTTAAGGCACTGAGCCAAACTCACGGCCCTGGTTTTTTGAGGCAGGGTCGCACTATGTAGCTCAGGCCGGCCTTGCGCTCGCGTTGTATCCCAAGCCGGCCTCGAACTCAGAACGCTCCGCCTACCTCAGCCTCCCGAGTGCTGGGATTAAAGGCGTGCACCACCACGCCCGGCTTGTGATCCCTTTTTATATTGGGCAGGATACTCCCATAGTTTCGGTTGTGATTTTGCCACTTGGAACCTGATTGCAATGCTTTATGTATTTTTATTTATTCTGTGACTCTCTCCTTTCTCATTTGTGAAGGAAAAATTCATCCAGTGGATTCCTAAGCATTTTTCCAACTCTGAACTTCTTAAGACTAAACCTAAATATTTTGGCACATTTTCCACAATAGTTTATTGGGATAGTATTTATTCATGGACAGATAACGTATTTCACAAATCTCCAAAATTTTTCTCAAAAATTTCCTCCAGCAAATGCAAATTTATATGTATATATGAGGTTAACTTTATCTTTATTTTAACAATGATTGAAATGTTTGATAAGAAAACTCATAGTATAAGCCGGGCGTGGTGGCGCACGCCTTTAATCCCAGTGCTCAGGAGGCTGAGGTAGGCTGAGCGTTCTGAGTTCGAGGCCGGCTTGGGCTACAACACGAGCGCAAGGCCGGCCTGAGCTACATAGTGCGACCCTGCCTCAAAAAACCAGGACTGGGAGTTTGGCTCAGTGACTCAAGCGCCTGTCTGGCCGGTGCGAGGCTGAGAGTTCGATCCCTGGTGCTGGAAAAAAAACAAAAAACAAAAAAAAAAACCAACTCATAGTATAAACAGGATCAGATAGTATGAAATCCTTTCAAAAATACAAACAGCTTTTAGAAGCTAGGGGAACAAGATAAAAATATAAGGTCTGTTCTTTAAATTATGTTTAAATGTTAAATATAGCTATTATATCTATTTGAAAGCAATAAAAATAAATATTTTTCTAAAAACTTAATTAATAAGTAAGACTAGGCAATCCCTGTAGTTATTTCAACTCTCTACACCAATAACACATACAGCTGATTTCATTCAATTCCACAGATGTCCTCAACAAAATCTCCTTTTTTAAAAAATTCTTTAGCAGTATGACTATGTATTAGCAAAGAAAGAAAATGTGAGCAGATAGCACAAAATTTACCCTGAGAGTATGTAGACATTTAAGCCCTGGGGATGATCACCAAGACCAGCATGATTTAAACAATAAAGTGTTCTGTGCTCAGACTTCTTTCATTGGTACTTACCTGGTTTTCTGAACCATAGACAGAAGACTGTATTAAAAACCTAGTATAAATATTTTTCTTTTCCTACACCTTAAAGTGGCCCACAAAGTTTTACTAAGGTAACTGTTAAATGAAATTCAGCATGAATAGGAATGTCATTTTGACAGCCTGGCAGTATGACATCTCTCTGCAAAATGGGCTCAAAGGAATAGTAGCACTTAGCATTTGTAGTATTTGAAAGCTATTTACTAGCATATTTAACATCCTGATATGAGACTATGGGTTATAAGACATGAGGATAATGATAATCAGAGTGAGGAAATGAGACTGGAGGAAGCTGTACCAGTTTTAAAACTCATAGATTTGATGACATTATAGTATTCGTCTGATGCTTTTTGGACTGGAGGACCAGCTTTCTGTGAGGAGAGGTCCCTGTCCTTCATGCTTTCTGTGCTCCCTGAAGCTCTTCTATGTACAGTATGTTAGCATCTTATGTGGTTCCCCGTGAGTGCTT
The DNA here is from genome assembly GCA_004363535.1 of Dasyprocta punctata. Taxonomy (NCBI): domain Eukaryota; kingdom Metazoa; phylum Chordata; class Mammalia; order Rodentia; family Dasyproctidae; genus Dasyprocta; species Dasyprocta punctata. The sequence goes on from RJWM01009017.1 coordinate 5,106, forward strand.
TAGCTGAGGTTTGGAAAGAAATGGCTTCACTTTAGTTGTGGGGTCATTAATGTATTTTCAGGGGCCAGAGGAAAAAAGATAATCTATTTTCTAATGCAGAAGTGACTTAGGAAATCCCTGATGGGAAAGTTCATCTCTGACTATTTTTGAAAGTGTTTTCCAGTGGTAATTTATAAGTAGATTCTGTGGTTTGAGTGCCTTCGCAGAAGACATCAGAGATTGAAGCATCTGAAGAGTAAGGGATGCTTATGCATTATCAGCTCAGTGTGTATGTGTGTGCAGGCAGACCAAAAATATAAGTGGCCATGTTCAATTCCTGACAACTTATCTGGTAGGCTTCCTCTTTATAAGCAGAGAATGAGTTCATCTGACCAGCATTTGTGAATTCCTTGAGGGCTATATACTGTAGCCTTGTATAGGTTAACAGTTTTAAAACTTGCAAATGTTTAAGACTCTCCTGGGGAGTTTATTAAATTATGAATTTCTAGGTGAAATTCTAAGAAATATTGATCCAGCAAAGGTGGGACAGAGTTTAATAATGTGACTTCAAATTGATGGGTTCGCAAACACCCTTGGCTCCCTAACTGCTGTTTTGAGATGGGGACAATATAAATTCCTAGGTCCCAAAGCCAGGGGAGTCCCAGGGGCTCACAAAATGAAATGCATGATGGCAAACATCCCCAGAAGTCTAGACAGTGTTATTGTTCAGGGATGCACAGCCAGGTGAAATTTAAAATACCACGGAATCCTAATCATGAGGAACGAAGGATTTCAGAAGTAACCTGAACTTTAAAGGAAGCTAAATTTTGTCAGTTGCTCTGTGTTTTTAATAGGAGGAAAGTGAGATGCAAAGACAAAGAGGTTAAATGATGGGTCTCTGATCAATTATCTCAGAGCTGAAGAGCAAGGACTGGAAGTAGAGTCTTTCACCTTTATGCCCAAAGTGCTCAAATCTGAAATCAGCCCAAATCTGAAATCAGCCCTTGGAGAGTCTGCCAGTAGAAGAAAGTATGCAGAACAGTATTCTATTAAAATGACATAGAAAAACATTAATGACACGGCTAATTATTAATATGGTTCTAGATTTGTCTTGGCATAGCAGAGGAAATCTGCTGCTACCTCTCACAGATACACAGGCAATACACCATATGGACAGAAAGGATCTTCTAGGGGGCCCTATATAGATTTTCGTCAGTGAGTAAATGTACATAGTAATAGTGTGTTAACCAATGATCTTTTAATGTATTAGCTTTTCTCATGAATAAATCAATTTAATCTTCTCAAAGAAAAAGACAAGTCTCTATCAGGGAGGAAGCTTTATCCCTAATATATAAATGAGAAAACCAAGTCACAAAAAATACTATGAAACTTGTCAAAGTTTACACAGCTAACAAATAGTGAAGTACAGAGGCAAATAAAAAGGGCATCTTCCTTCCCAGCTTCCTCTAAATCAACATTGTGTACAGAAATTTATACATGGGTACATGATAGCTCCATGCTTGACAACATCTTTACCAGATGACAGAATCAAGATTTTGAAAAGGTCCTGTTAGATTAAAAGTAAAGATTTAACTTAGTAAGGACAAATGTGAAATAGTACATTTAAGCTAGAAAATCAGTTGTGTGCATTCAAGGACGCTTGTAAGAGTTGGCGTAACTACAATTCATGTAAAAAAGACTGAGGAGCTTCAGCTGACTTTATACTCATAAAATATAATGTAAAGTAACTGCCAAAAAGCTTATGCAGTCTGGGGCATAAGCCACAGGTATATACAAATCCCACTGCATTTAGAAATGTTAGATCACAATTAGAGTCATTTGTGTGGTATAGTGGAGATCTGTAGTTTTTGACAGGCTAGCATCTAGATATATTCTTTAAAATATTTTCTCCTTGTACTTCTTACTTCTACTTCTTCACCTCCTCCTCCTCCTTCTTCTTCTCTCTCTCTCTCTCTCTCTCTCTCTCTCTCTCTCACACACACACACACACACACCACCTTCATAGTAGTAAATTAAAAGTAGAAACACCTTGTATACCTCTACTTACCCTCACCTCCATCTTGTGGTCCTGGTTGAACTATGAATCACAGTGTCCTTGTGCTCTACCTCCCATTCAAACTGTATCATATTCTGTCTTTTGGTGATTTTACCTGTAACAGTGTGGTACAAAAGGAAAGATGTTCAGAGCCAGACCTGTCCCTACACACCTGCTGGCATCAGGAAGGCTTGCCTCCTGCAGGCAGCCAGAGTGAGCAGGGAGAAACAGGCAGACCTGCCCCTGCATGTATGCTACCATAGGGAAGCTTAATTCCCTCAGGTAACCAGTGTGGACAAGGAGAAACAGCCAGATATGCTCTGTGTGCACGCAGGCCATCAGAGACACTTGCTTCCGGTGGGTAGCCAGCACAGCCCAGGAGAATCACACAAACATGCCCCTGTGCACCTGCTGCCATCAGGGGAGTCCGTGTGTAGCCACACAGGCTAAGAGAAGAAGCAGCCCAAGCACCACACACCCATGGCCTTTGGGGAAGCCTCAGTTTAGCTGGACACGTCTGGAGAAGCTTTCCCCATGCCCCACCGCCTCCCTGCGAACCTGGGTTTGGAGAAAACCATGTGCCTGGCCCACTCCCTTACACTGCAGAGGGGCAGCCAACATGGGAAGTGCCTGGCACCCTACAATCAACTTGTTGGGAGGGACCCAGGAAAATGTCAAGATGAAGGAGCAAAAGGCAATCTCAGACCTCCAGCCCACACAGAACAAGTCTGGGAGATATGGACATGGAAGAAAATGGAAGTCACATACATAAAATCTCTGAAAGGACAGCAACTGAAGTAAAGAAACAACTTCATGAGGCTGCAAAAGTAATCAAATCAGGAATAATATCTCAGATTATAGAAGAAATCAGAAACATAAAGAAAGAATTGCTGAGCATATCTAAAGAAGACATAGATTTTAAAAAAAGGCACACAGGAAGAGAAAGAGATGTGTCTCTCGAGATCCTACCATGTTGGGTCAGGGAGGCTCCAACCAGAAGATATTTAGTCTGCCTTCCCGATGAGTCTGCACAACCAGTGCAGACTCCAGGAAGAGAAAGAGATGTGCTTCTAAAGAACCCACCACATTGGGTCAAGGAGGATCCAACCAGAAGACAACTAGGCTGCCTTCCTGGTGAGTGTGTGCAACTGGTGTGGATTCCAGGAAGAGAAAGAGATGTGCCTCCTGAGAACCCACCACATTGGGCAGGGAGGCTCCAACCAGAAAACACCTAGCCTGCCTTCCTGGTGAGTCTGCATGACCAGCGCAGACTCCAGGAAGAGAAAGAGATGTGCCTCTCGAGAACTGGCCATGTTGGGTCAGGGAGGCTCCAACCAGAAGACAACTAGGCTGCCTTCCTGGTGAGTGTGCACAACTTGCATGGACTCCAGGAAAAGAAAGAGATGTGCCTCCCATAGGCCTCCTGGAATGCGGGCTAAGAATCAAGGACATCCCCCTCCCACCCCTTGTAAGCAACCTGCTGGTTTGGAGAACTGGCTAAGTTGACAGCAGTACGATACATAAAACAACTAAATGCTTGGATTGGTCAGTTGATTTTCCAGGCCTGTAGCCTGCAGTTTGAGTATCTCTTGAGAGGATGACAGTAAGCAATGAAGCAAATATGGGGGATTCTCTTCTGTCTTGTCTTGGAGGCCCAATATTGTTCTCATTGTTTTGCTTTATTCTGATTAGGTTTTTTTTGCTTTATTAAATATTCTGTTTGTATTGGTTTTATTGTGTTTTGTTTTTGGTTTGATTTTACTATATCTGATGGAATGGTCAACTATTCTGAAAATAAAAGTATATACTATGATAGCTATTGTTTTCCTAGTATCTTTCTTTGAAGTTTTGTACCAGTACTACTGCTTTGTTTTCATTGGCTTTGTTCTGTTATGTTTTGTTGGATTTTACTATTTTTAAAAAAATTTTAAAAAAAGAGGAGCATAGGAAAATGATGGAAACCTTGAATGAACAATATGGGAAGAAATTACAATGCGTGAAACAGATTCAAAGAGATATCCAGAAAATTAAAAACTTCATCAAAATCTAGCAAAACCTCTTGAAAGAGACTGAAGATAAACTTTTAAACCTTGAAGAGAAGATTTTAGCTAGTGATCATGAAAGGAAAGAGCTCTTAAAAATAACAAGGAATCAGGAAATAACAATTCAACAGCTGCAAGACAATGCAAATAAAAAATTTAAGAGTAACAGGTGTCAGCAAAAAAGTGGGGCCAATACAAATGACACAAAAAGAGTATTTACAGAAGTAATAGCAGAAAACTATCCAAATATGGGAAAAGGACCTGGCATACTGATATGAGAGGCATATAGGACTCCAACTAGTCATAACCAAAATAAATCTACACCCAGACATATAATAATCAAGATCCCAGAAATTCAGCACAAGAACGGAATATTAACATCTGTTAGAGAAAAGAAACAAATCACCTATATAGGAAAGAATCATGGCACACTTCTCAACACAAACCATCAAGTCAAGAAGAGCTTGTAGTGAAGTGTTTCAAATCCTGAAAGAAAACAATTTCCAACCCAGATTGATGTACTCTGCAAAACTATCTTTCAAAATTGATGGAAACATAAGATACTTTCATGATAAAAAACAACTGAGGAAATTCATGACCACCAAAACAACCTTACAAAGAGTGCTAAAAGATATTCTAGAGAAATAAAGGTGACCACAGTTCCAGGAATAACGGAGTGGGATCACCAAACAGGACAGGCAACTGAACGAAGGGGAAAAGTGGGAGGTCAACAGCAGGAGGATAGCGTTGTAGAGATGAGTCAATGCATGCCAGTTGTAACCATTTATATAGATAGCCTTGATTCACCAATACAAAGAAGCCCAGGGAGAGTGGATTAAGAAACAAGATCTATCAATATGCTGTGTACAAGAAATACATTTAGCTAACAGGGAAATTCATAGACTGAAAGTCAAAGGAGAGAAAAAAGTATTTCATGTGAGAGAAAACCAGAAAAAAGCAGAGGTAGTTTGCCCATCAGCCACAGAATGGATAAGATATAGCATTTTCACACAATGGAAAGCTACTCAGCTATAAAGAAGGATAATCTTGAAGTTCTTGTAGGTAAAGGATGCAACTTGAGATCATGATCATGGGCGAAATGGTTCAGACTCATGTGAGTGAACATTGTGTTATCTCCTAGTGTAAAAAACTGAAGGGGTTAGTGGGATCCAAAATGTACAATAGATATTATGAAAGTAATAGGGGAAGAAAGGTCTAAAGAGGGAAAGTGGTAGTCATTGTTAATTTTCTAATATCTTGTTTTAAATTCCTGTATTGTTTTCATAGTTTTTTTTAGGTTTGGTTTTATTCTGTCTTGTTCTGTTTGATTTTACTGTGACTGATAGTATGGGCAGCTATTTTGAAGATGACAGTGTATTACGGTAACCATTGTTGATATCTTATTATCTTGTTTTGAAGTCCTGTAGTGCTTTCATTCTTCTGTTTTGATTAGTTTTGTTCTGTCTTGTTTTCTTTAATTTGATTATATCTGATTGTATGGACAGCTATTTTGAAGAAAACAAGAGACATTAAGGTACCCATTGTTGATTTTTTATTATCTTGTTTTGAAGTCTTCTATTGCTTTCATTGCTCTGTTTTGATTAACTTTATTCTGGTTTTTTTTGTTTGTTTGTTTGTTTGTTTGGTTTTATTTTCTTTAAAAAAAAATCAAGAAAAGATGTTTGGTTTGCCCTGTCACAAACAAAACAGCAGGTGGTATTCTGGTCAGTTCTGTGAATTCCAACATGAAATCAAAATACCGTGATACCATACTGGTGTCTTTAATGATGGAGTTCAGAGGCCAGAGAAGGTAACCATTCCTTAGCATTAGCTAGAGATTTTTCTGAAAGCAAGAGGCCCAAGAAAAGAAATAACTGTTTTTATACTGGAGTTTGTATTAAGTGCCTGAATCTTGCTGTGAACGGTGATATGTGGTTGTTTTACAAATTAGCCACATTTGAATTCTAAATTACTATAGGTGCAACAGAGCCTTTGATATAAGACTAAGCTTATTTTTTAACAAACAAAGTAATTGCTCAATATTGGAGAGTTGTTGGGGATGGGGGTTGAGAGGAGTTTGCTGCCTAGATAATATTCTCAATATCTGACAGTGCAAAATAATGGTATTGATATGATGAATAAATCTGATTCTGGCTATTTTATGCCAAATTTGTAGAAGACAAATTTTTTTGCAAGTATGCAGAAAAGTAATAAACCTGCTTAAGGAACAAATTTAATGGTTTCTAAGACTATATATTTGCCATAATTGTTTATCTTTTAAATTTAACACTATTATTCTAAGCAGGAAGCTTGTTTCAAGTCATGTAGACACTGGAATGAAACTAAAGATTCTGAATTTTCCAAAAATGTTTTTCAAGGCAATCCACCATGATAGACACAATTTCTATCATGCTCAGTTCCTTGTCTGAAAGAAGTTTCTGTGTTAAATCTTGAGTCAATTTCAGTAGCTCTTCCCCTTTCTCACTCAGACAAGTGGTAGTTAAGAAGGGAGGAGGTGGCAGTCTGAGAACATTTTTCTATAAATTATTTTTTGATTTATTAAAAAAGGTATTTCCACAATTTATATATGTCCATTTTAGTCCTAATTTAAGAAATTAAAAAAACTTATAACCTGATGGTATTTTAAAAAATCAAAAGAGTGTTTGGGAGCAGTTAGTAGAGAGTTGCTAGGGGTAGTTCAGGGAGGCATTAAGCAATCAAGATAATCATTTCTGACTTTGGGTCATGAGAAATTAATCTGAAGTTTTCTAGCTGCACCATCCCACTACCCAATTCAAATCACCTCTCCAAGCCCTGAGTCTGTAAGTCAAAAATTAGGCTGTACAAAGTAGGTTTGAAGTCTGTCGGCAAACCAATCTGAAAACTCTTGCGGCCATTGCTTTGGTTCTGCCTCTCTGGGGATCTGTAAAACCCTCTATCTCCCGGACTGTCGAGTCAGCACTTTCTAGAAGCACTTAGGAATGATGGTATCCCCATCTCTCCATCAACAACAGCCAAAAGCCCTAACTCCTAGTAATGGTATAATGGGGAACAAGAGGGAACTTTAGAAAGGGTCTCAGAGAATACTTTGCCAGAGCAAGTCAATACGAATGTGAGGCTGTCTTCCAGAGTGAGCAGTAAAGTCTACCACTAAGATTCTGCCCACTTGTGCTATTAATATAGCTGCTGTTCTCGCGGCGCTGCAGGTTGATCAAGCACCTCTCATACATTAGGCTCCTTGTGAAACAGACTTAGACAGAGTGTCTGCAAGACGAAGCACTCCAAAACGTTCTGCAGGAAACAATCCTGTGCTGACACGGAGAGAGGAATGAATGGTCTCCTTTCCAGGTCTCTGTTTCTATTATAAATTAGATGCCTACTTAAAAAATGAGCAAAGCATAAATAATTTAAAGCAAATCAAAGGCCTTTATTACCACCACTGTACCCAGGCTTTTGAAGATAACTCGTCTACCCTGGCACATTTATGGATGCTTGCTCTGCTTTGCTCTCTATTCCTCTCCTAACAATACTTACACTAAGAAAAACAAAGACAAAACAAGAAGAAAGGAAAACAAACAAAATGTCCACTAAGATTTTCAGTCTAATGTCACTTGCAAATCCCAGGCCTTAAGGGACCTAGAGTTTATTATTGATACAATCAGATCCTTAGTCTAACATGAGTTTATTTCCCTTTCCCCTCCAAAGGGATGGATTACTTAAAAATAAAATAGTGGAAGATCCTAGGACAAAGTCCCCAGGGATGTCCTGGGAACCATTTAAAACAAATACTTTTTTACCCGGCTCCTCTCATCTAGCCTTCTTTCTTCCAGCTCTTGTAGGGCTACAACTTCACCTATTTTATAATGACAGAGGCCTGATGACTACTACCCTGATTATCTTGCTGTTGTTACTATTTTATTATTGAACTGCATGTTTAAATTATGCTTATTTTTGTAGCAAAATGATCTGACTCACTTACAAGCAAAATGCAAAGGTAATCTTTCACTAGGAGACATGAAATTCAATGGAGAATTACTAAAAACCAGGGCAACACAACTCCCTCTAATTTATACAAATATTTTAGAAGCTTAAATGAGAAAGTCAGAGTGGAAAGCTAAAAGTATCTCTCACTACTTAAAAGTGTGTAAAGACTGCTGTTTTGTTACGATTAAAAGAGATTAATTAGGGTAGGTGGACTTGAGAGCACTGGCTTAGGCAAAATACTGTTAGTTTCCAAAGAAAGACTACAACCATTACTTGGGGTGCTTACTAAAAATGCAGGCTTCCTGGATTCACACTGGGAGACAGCACATCAGGAAACTGGGGGCATAGGATTCAAGAATAGGCACTTAGGAATCTCTACTCTATGAAGCAATGAAAGCTTGGTGTGGAAGTTAGCACTCGTATCCTTGCCACGTTGAACCCTGAAATAAGCCCAGGCCAGATAACGCCAGAGCCTGTAGTGAGCTGGGGGGCTGTAAGTAATTCCAGTAGTCATTAGAGGTTGAGATTTATGGTAGTTTCTGTGAATTGTAGTATTTTAATTTTTTTTGCAACAATTCTGAAAGTATGGAGAATGCCATTGTAGTTATTTGTCAAAAGATAGTCCATTTGGTAACTGGACTAACAGAGTGAAGATCTGCTCACCATTCCTTGAATGGCAATTTTTAGTAACTTAGGTTATCTGAGCAATCTTATCCCATGAACCATGATGAAATCATAACCAGAGTGAAAGAAGTTAATAGATGGCAGTCTTTCAGATAGCAAATCTCAAACTTTTTGAGGATGTCATTATGTGAAGATGTCAAAGAGCTTAGTTTAGTTTAGTTTTTGATGGTTATTCCTATTGATGTTTGCCATATTTTCAATTAAACCTGACAATTTGAAAATATTTCAGTTTGCAAGTATTAAAAAATGAATCTATCACATTAGTATAAATGACACTATTTTGAAAAATAAGTCTGTTTTCTAAAAAAAAATTATAAAGACTGGCTTTGTTTCACATTTTTACAAGTCTTTTAGAGAGATCTGGCTTTAAACAAAAGATATTTGGATTTCTGTATCTGCACCTGCATTCCATAAGTTACAGAATGTCCTTCTGATCAAAGTACATAAAAAAAAAAAAAACAGGTTTCACACAGGTACATTCCTGGAACAGGGAGACAATGCGGGGGGGAGGGGTCTAGAAAAGTGCACCAGGGGCCAGGGTGGGCTATACTTTGAGAATGGCTCTTGTTCTCAAAGAATAGCCCTCACCTTAATGATTGCAGCACCCTCACCTTAATAGTGAGTCAGGTCATCAGTTGCAGACACACAACCCTAAGTATTGTGCTGGTTGGTATAATTGCAAGTGTTTCAAATCTGTGATCCAAGCAGGGCTGCATAGCCAAGGTTGTCTGGGAAAAGCAGTCAAGAATGAAGAAGTCTGGGCTCCAGAGTGAGGGTCAGGCAGAGATGTCTAACAGGCAGTAACTGGGTCTGGAGGCGAATCCCTCACCCAGTGGAGTCTTCAGTAAGATATTCTGCTGCCTTATAATCTGAGGTAGCTCAAGGCATTAAAAAATTCTCTTTAATCTCTGTAGAGCCTCTAGGTACCTCCGTAAGACTTTCTTGACATTTCTAAGTGGTCTTTGTGAGTGATTTTTGGAGCCTTTTATTCAGTAAGGAAAGGATTCCCTATCAATATTATTCGGGTTTTTTTCCTAAGGAAATGTCCGTTTTTCACCAATTTTTAGAAAGTTCACAATTGCCTCCACTTTTGAGCAATTATTTCCCTCATTCTCTCACTGCCACAGGTTAGCTAGCTCAGAAGTCCTGAAACAGTTTGTGGGTTTGGATCTTTTATGAATTACCTCATTTCCTTTTGAATCTGACTATAGAACTGATCTAATTTCATCAATTCTGTGACTCCTTATCCCCAGTGCCTGCTCAGCTTCCTGAATCTAGTGATTAAAATGACCAGTTGGTTCAGCTGCAAAATATAATAAGAAAGGAAAGCATCTTCCTTTATGGAATGAGGCTCTACAGCTTCTCTCTCTCTGTATTTGTTTGTTTGCTATTTTTTTTTTGTTTTTATTTTTGTTTTTGTTTTTTTGAGACAGGGTCTCACTGCATAGTTTGAGCTGGTTTTGAACTCACTCTGTAGCCCAGGATGACCTCAAACTCGTGGTGATCCTCTTGCCTCAGCCTCCAGAGAGTGCTCGGATTACGAGCAAGTGCTACCATGCTCAGTTTCTCTTAAAAGGGTTTAAAATCTACTGACCCTTTTCTAAATTTTAAATTTGTATGCCAAATGAATCAAGAAGTCATATTGTTCTTTGAGGCCAAAGATATCTCCCAGATGGTTCCTGATCATTTGTAAAGGAACTTTACACACAGATATCGCACACTTATTTAAAATATTCTCATGATGAGCCCTAATATCATAATGTCAGTCCTGTTATAGGATAAAAGAAGCTTCTCTTTTCCTCTATACCTTTCTTTTTCTTCCTTTCTACACACCTTTCCACCTGAGGGAAATCTAGGATAGCCTGGGGCCAACTCTCCTTCTCTGCTTCTTAACTCAACCCTTCTCTGCAATCTCTTGTCAAATTCTAACATCAAAGCAACCTACCTGACTCAAACCCGAAAAGAACAGAGCCTCTGCCATAGCATCTTATTTCTCCCTCCTCAACCCTCCTCTCATACCTGCTCACTGACCAGTGCAACAGGAAAGGCAGTTCATGTTCATTGACCAGTGCCTTCCAGTGTTGCAGCCACTTCCATAAACATTATGGGCCTCATCCTATCCAAACTAACTCTATGGATCTTTTCTTTTGTAGTTAAACTAACACTGTTCAAAGTCACCCAAGCACCTGTCAGATGACAATATTCATGCTTTTGGATCACTGCATGATACGTTTCCTCAGCCCAGGAGTGGCTGCACAAGCTCCTGTACAGAGGCAAAGTCAACTACACTTGTATTCACTTCCTGTATTCATAGCATAAAGCAGCAATCCCTTAGTCCTATCAAAACTGTCCTTGTCATAATGCTCATAGTTGTCTCCCTGCATCTTGATTCTACTCTAATCAAGACTTCAGGTCCTTCTTCTGTCTCAGCTGCCTTCTGAGAATGGCCTCCTTTCTGACCTTCACTCTGCTCTCACCTTTTTCTGGAGCAGGAGTCTTAAATCAGGGTCTGGGCACCACACCCAGAATCCCTGTGCTCCAGTCTGACCTTTGCCAGTTCCTGACTCTGTGCACCCTTAGATAGTTGCTTTAAACTCTGTATTTTCGATTCTTCATCTATAAACTAGCAGCAGTAAAGGTATTCACCTCTAAATGGCTTGATGCATGTATATTTTTTCAAACAGTGCTAAGCATGATCTCAATAAGAGTTAGCTGTCAGTCTACTTTTCCCGCTACATAGCTCATATCAGCCTGGTGGAACAAATGTTGATGACACTGCATTTCAAATCAAACGAAGAACAAACTCATAGGTTTGGCCTTCAGTGCTCTCTACTCTCTTCTTATAACCTATTTGCAAACTTCTTTTTCATTAATTGCCACATATGACTCCCAATAAGCAGTGTGGCTAGAGCTCTCTCACATTCTCACATTCATAACTTTGCTCCTTTACACATTCAACTCATTCATATTAAAATCCCATTCATTTCTTCAGGACTAACAAACCAGTATCTTTTCAAGAGGGTTTCCCTCCTCTTCCCAGGAAGAAGTAATCTTTTTAACTTATGGATTCAGCTCTTTATTATAATTCTTATTTTGGCACTTTACCACATGCTATTATCAAATATAGTTTGTGTCCAACTCCCCAACAAAAATGTAAACCCCTCCAAAGTAGGGAATGTGTTGTATTAATATTTGCATTCCCCTAAGTGTCTGTTCAGTGTCTTGCTCATAATAAGAATTCAATAAAAATTCTGTTTGAATGCCCGGATTATGAGTTTTATCTAATAATAATAGCTACCATTTATTGAGTTCTTTTTCAATGCCAAGTCCTGTGGGGATTATCTGTATTGTCTCATCAATCTTCTCAACTCTGTGAAGTACTTACTGTTATTCTTCCCATTTTTCAGATGAGGACACTGAGTCAAAGATAAGTAATTTGGTTAATATTATCTAGCTGGAAAATAAAAAACTCCATTGCTGTTCAACTCCAAAAAATTGCATTAGAGTGCCTCTCCTGTTGTCAAAAGAGGATTTATAGAGCTAGATCTACACATACGCTATACTTAATGGTATTAATTGACCATTGGGCTTTCTGCCATCTCAGTAGTCATATCCTGAACATCCATAGCTCTGGATTAGCTGAAATGTGCTTCCTCCTTTTTTGGCAATGGTGAATTCTCAGAACAGCGACAAGGAGACCTCTCCTGTTGGCTCTGGTTCCTGGGACAGGAACTGAGCTCCAGTAGGTAGACTGACTACAGTGAACCCCCTGAAGACTGCCAGACTAATTAAAATGCAGCAAGCAAATCACTCACTGCCTAATGTGCAATGCATCATAGCTTATTTGATAGCTTATTTATGCATACATCTTTGAAACAATATTCTTGTAAATCTTGTATCAAATCCTTGGGGAGATATTGGTAGTAAGCAGGAAATCAGCAAACACATTGATCCTACATGCTCTGTGATGTTAGCAGTAGTCGTGAAATTGAATTTCATCTTAACATATTAAAATCAATATACAGTGTTCAGTTTAATTTAGAATGTAAATACCATCAAGGGTTTTCAAGACAGAGAAAATAATAGTTTCTAATTCTGATATGCATGTATCATTACACAGACCACTCTCTCTTATTTGGAACAAGTGTGACTCTTGAATAGAAAAATATCTTGCTCAGCTTGTCAGAGTACATGGGAATTTAAGTATTAAATTGATCAGAATCAGTGGCACAGAAGGGTTCTCATTTTAAATTAACATGGACTATTTAGTTAGTTTTCTCTGTAATTTTATTTCAAATAAAATTTTGCATAAATTGTCTTTATTGCTCTTAATTCTCCACACTATATGTTAGACAGCACTACCATATGTGAAACTCCAGAGGGAAAGAGAATTGTCAAAGGGTTTTTGCAGGATATTATTAACCAAATCAAACCAAATTCTCTTTGTACCATAAAGGGTGTGAGCCCAAGTGATATTCCTTGTTTTGGAACATGAGAGTTTGAACAACAGAATTTGAGGACTCCTAAATTATCTCACAATATTCCTCTGCTTTATTCCTCCACTCCTGTCTGACCCCATGGATGAAATGGGGAATAGGGGTTGTTTTAATTGTGCTTCTATGATGACTGTATGTTCACTGAGGAAATGAAGATGTGCTAGAGAGAACACTAAGTTCTTTATATTTGTGGTTTTAGTTAATTGTCTTATAGCCATGATGTACGCATCATTATTGTTTTTATTTTATAGATGAGAAGAGTTTTATTTTATAGATACAGAGAGTTAAAGGAGTAACACTACTGTCCAAAGATACACAGCTTGTAGGTAACTATCGAGATTTCAATCTGGACTTGGACTACTCCAAAATTCATGCTCTTTTCTATGACTGGCCTGGAGGAGGTAGTGCTGCTCTTTTAGAGATAATAATTTTGTCTTCAAACAAATAAAGCTTCACTTCTGGAGACACTTAAAAAGAAACCAGGAAATGAAAAGATGGTCTTGTGACCTCAGTGGGAGGATGTATTTCTCAAGGCATAAGGTAAAGGAAAGAGTAGATACAAGTGCCTTTAAGTGGTAGTGATTTTGTGACTAATTCAGTTGTCCATTTTCATGATTGCTGCTGACACTTGACACGTCTTTCAAACACCTCAAAGACTAAATAGGAAGTATGTAGTCATCTATTTGGTAGTTTCCAAAGTGTTTGACTGTACCAGTCAAGTTTGCAAAGCACATTGATCTTCTTTCTCTCCCATTTTGGCACATGTGATATCCAAAGAGTACATAATCACCCAGGCAAAAATGCTGATTGCCTATACTACCTAAGTACTCTGGAAAAAATAAGGCCCCTCAATGATAGTGAAGTAGTCTTATGTTTATCCTTAAAGGAATATATATTATTCACTGGTTTCTAGATTTGTGCAGTGATTGAATAGGGCTGTACTTTCAGGAGCCACTTCTCAGGTTAGAATCACAAGAATGCTGTGAGGTAATGTCTGGAAAGCACTCTGTGCTCCTTTGAGAAAGGTGCTACGTCAATACCATGTATTATTATTTATTAGCAGCCTGAGAGAAAGGTACAGGCAAGAGATACCTTTTGTTTCCTTCCCTGGATGCATCAGTGCTGTGGCTTAGATAGATTTTACTTGGGGGAATGTTGGCAGCACCTGCAGTGTTTGCAAAGACAACCTGCTTTGGGAGCACTCTAGGGACAGAGAATCGGTTTGATGCCACAGATGAAGAGGGACGGAGTCTGAGGTTGTGCAGGCCAATCACAGTCTCCCCTCACAGGCAGAGGTGGTGCCCTTCTTGTGTGGGGAACTGAATTCCCACTGTGTGTTTGGGGTGGATTGTGCGTATCTGGCAACAATGAAGCACTTGTCAAAGAAAATCTAATTGCTCAACACAGGATCATGTAAGCTACCCACTCTGTAAAATATATGCACTTCTAAACTGACTAAAATTCTGGACTAAAATCCTCTTGGCTGCTACAAAATACAAGTTATCTTTTAAGTTAAACTTATAATTCAGGTGCTATAGTTTCCTCTTTAAACTTTTCCTCTCCCCAAATTCATATGTCAAAGTTATAATTACAGGATCTCTGAAGGTGACTGTCTGTGAAGCAAGATTTAAAGAGGTAATTAAAGCTAACTGAAGTCCTTGGGATGAGCCTTAATCTAACATGACTGGGGGTCCATATGAGAAGAGTTTAGGACTAGACACACAGTGGGAAGACTACGTTAAGCCAAAGAGAAGACAGCTAGTTGCAAGCCCATGAGACAGAGCTCAGAGAAGACTGGCCCCACCTACACCGTCATTTCAAACTTTCAGTCTGAACAATTGTGAGAAGATCTATTTCTGTTGTTTAAGCTATCTAGTGTTTGTAATTTCTTGTTTTTTTTTTTAAAAGCAAAGTAACACAATAACCAAAAAGTAATTAATGAAAAAGTTCATACTTTCTAAAATCTTGGAATTCGGAAGAATTGTGAATCTCAGGTCTTACCCAGAATTCCGGAAGTAAATTCTGCCTTTTGTCAAGGTCTCCAGACAGTCAATCTGTATGCAAATAGAAGTTTGAGAACAGCTGTCCTTGCATGATTCAGTTTGTTTCAGTGGGTGACAAACCACCCCTAAAGTTATGTCTAAATCATCAGTCACTTAAGAACTCTCTTGATTCTTGGAGTTGGTGAAGGGATCACTGCTGCTTTAACTTGGGTTCTCCCATGTGGTTGCACTTGCATAATCTTTGCCAGACAATCTTATATCATGACACTTTTACAATATTTTGTTTGTCTTTATTGTATATATTGAAAAGGTTACCTTATATTTATGACTAGTGGTACTATTTTTCCACTTATGGTGGGAATATATAAAATTTCATTTTTAAGTAAATACACTTTTTAGAAAAAAGAGTCAGTGCAAAGAATATTCTTAAATTGATATGGCTGCAAGCTATATGAGGCTACAGCAAAAATCATTAGTTAGTACATAAACTATTAAAGCTTGAGAAACTTTCCTAGTTAAAAATTTCAGAATTTTCTAGGAGGTCACAGGCCTTCCTACAACTCTAACTGTAATTGGGGGTCTTTGAGAGGACAGCGGAAAGTGGGAAGGTCTGCGGTCACTAAGGTATTACTTCTCCCTTGGACCCCAGGAGCTCAGAGTGAAGGCGAGAAAACACTTCTTTACTTCCCTTCTTGCTGTGTTTCTTTTCACCCAGGATTATTATGGTAATATCAATACCTGACATTTATGTGAGATTTTATGGTTTGAAAAGCTCTCACACATGCTTGAAGTCATTTGATCTGTAAAGCATTTGATCTGTATGGCATTTTACCCTATACAAAGAGTGATCGCTTGTCTTTGAAGGGGAGGAAGGTCTGCCTGTTGTTGGACCCTTTCTCCAGGTAGGGCTGGAACTTACCCAATACACATAGTTTTCTATAAGACTGACTTGCTTTGTTGGAAGCCAGCTGTGCTTTTGGTCTTCTGAGAGTTACTGGGTGAAACCTACTCAACATTACCTGCACACCTCCCTAGGAAGGCAGGTTGATGGAGTGAACGGTATGGTGGGCCCGGAGTTCAGGACCCTTTCTTTGCACATCTGTGTCTTTTGTAATCTTTGTGAGAACATTTAATCACTGACAATATCAGCACAAAGTTATGTGCCATATTAAGTCCTCCCTTTGAAGCCGGGCGTGGTAGCGCACGCCTTTAATCCCAGCACTCGGGAGGCTGAGGTAGGCGGAGCGTTCTGAGTTCGAGGCCGGCTTGGGCTACAACGCGAGCGCAAGGCCGGCCTGAGCTACACAGTGCGACCCTGCCTCGAAAAACCAGGGCCAGGAGTTTGGCTCAGTGCCTTAAGCGCCTGCCCTGGCAGGCGCGAGGTTGTGAGTTCAATGCCCGGTGCCACAAAAAATAAATAAATAAATAAAAAATAAAGTCCTCCCTTTCCTTCAAGTTCTGATTTAAGTCAAATTTTTTCTTCCTCAACTTTCTGAAGTGTAATATCTCTTTCTCTTTTGTAGAGAAATGTAAGGTTTTTTCTATTATGATGTTTGTTTTAAGCAACTTTGTGTGGAGTTGCTGATGTGGAGTTGTTATTTATGTCTATTTCTTACATTAAAAGTGGATCCCTAAAAGCAGAGACAAAGTGTGCCCAATGTTTGTGCTGACCACAGCCCCTTGTACTATATTTTGTGGCTAACAGGGGCTGAAGATTTTGTGGATCTGAAATTAAAGCATAAGGCATAAACTATAAAGAAAAATGTTAAAATTATAAACATATTGCTTTGCATCAATGTCCTTTCGATTTTTATATGTTGTGCATTACAGCCAAGGTATAAATTTTCCTAGTCCAATTCCACAATGTTTTCCTTCATTTTCTATTGTCTTTCCTAGAGGTGAGAGTTCAAGCTCCTCTATGAGCCATGGCTAAAATAATGCTGCTAGCCTGTGGTCTCTGAACTGGTTTTTATCTTTAATTTTAAAATGCATGATTCCTGCTCCTCTACTAACTTTTGAAAACTACAGGCACATAGTTTGTGAGACAGTCCTGCTTTTCTGTAGCTGTATACACATTAATTAGTGGCTATTTAGACATCATGTGTTAAAGATGTCTCAGTATTACCTGATGAAAATTCTCAACGGGTAATTTATGGTAATTTAATAACTTACAAAACAATTGTGATTGCTTTAAATTTAACATTTAAAATGAAGACTATTTTAATAGGCAGAGATCCCTAAAAGCAGAGATTTTGGCAGTTGCCTTTTAAGTTTTTATGCAACCTGCAATTAAAGTCAACTTCAGTAATTTTATAGACTAAAACTTTGAACCCCAATAAGTACTTAGTCACAATCCCTAATACTGAGGATGACACTGATTCATTTCATTCTGGTTTTTACTAAGGGAGACGGTTGAACATTATTTGAAGGTTAAGCTGTGTTTCTGATCATGTGCCAAACAGTGGATATAGTTTGTTTATTTGTGTAATTACTCCTCTTAGCTGTGAGAATTTGGAAGTGCAAGTGAAAGAAGGAAGTCTGCATACTTTATTATATTTGCTCCATAGTTTCATCTTCTGTGATAAGATGGTGACAAGCTAAAGATAGTCCTTAGTATGAGTGTCCTCAGCATCTATGAAAATACCTACAATCACTTCTCTTTAAAAAACTAGCCTCCTGGTAACTTCCAAAATGTCTCATAAGGGACTGAAATGGACAGAGACAGAAAAAGCTACCAGAAAACATAACAGTTGATTGATGTTTTAAAAAGCAAGGCAAAGGAGGTTAAAATATTCATTCAATGTGTTTTAAAATTCAAAGTCATAAATGAAAAGTTTATTTAAAGGGATGAAGATGGAAATATGAAGGACTGGAACACTCCTGAACATTAAACCTAACATTAAACTATATGTTGATGTGGGAGGTGGAAACAGGTTGTCACAGGTGGTTCGGAGCACTGGTTTGAAGAATGCAGTTGTTAGCCACTTGCATATTTTTACCTGATCTGCGTGGCTGACTGGGGAACAGATGGAGGTTGGGCTGACCCTTCAGTCTGCCTCTCTGATGAAGAAGTAGAGAAAGATGACTGGACAGCTATCATCACATTCATTATTTAGGACACAGCTTTCCATTGGCCAAAGCAAAGGCAGCCTTTCTTTTTGCATATACTCTTGCATCCGACATCCAATCATCCTGCACTAAATAGTGGACTGGTGCATCTCAGGCTTCTGTAATATATTGTGTTGCCAAGTAAAGATCAAATACAGACATACATACATATACCCTTATCTCTCCCTCCCTCCCCCATACATGCTTGTGCAGCTGTGCCCTTAGTGAAAATTTAGAAAATTTGGAAACAATAATTTGTAAAATTACAGAGGCTAAATTCTTTCCCAATAATATAATAAACAAGAAATTCATTTAAAGAAATGTAAATGGAGGGCTGGGGTTATAGCCCAGTTGTAGAGTACTTACTTAGCCTACCCAAGGCCATGGGTTCCATCCCAGTACTAAAACAAACAAATAAACGAACAAACATGCTCAGATTCTTGAAAGGTAAAATACTGCTTTTCTAAAACTTAGCTTAGGAGGTCAATAATGCAGTTATAGATTACTTCAAATTTACAAATATGAGAATGTTAGATATTTAAATATATAATTATCTAAAGATATGTTAAAAAACACTGTTTTAGTTACTAAAAGAGAGAGAATGTAAATTATTTAATTACTGAATTCAATAGTTAAAGAAAACAAGAAAGCCTCACCAGGAAAGTAAAAAGGCAAAGATGATAAAACTGCAGAATTTAGTGAATTAAATAGAAAAATATGTGACTGGAAAATGAATCCAAAAATGATTTATTTTTTAAAAACATCAAAAAAAAAGTATATGAATGTCTAGCAGATCTAGTGAATAGTTAGATAAAATTAGACGTGAAAAGTTCTAGTAACTGTTTACATGAATATACCACGTACAATTTTATATTACTTTGAGTCTCAAAGAAATAGTTGACTACTTAGGAGAATCATATGTGCTCAGAATTGATTTTAGCAATAAAAACTCTACATAGTTCTTTAAAAAATCAAAAACAAGAATAACTTTACTAAGATATTTGTGTAGTCTATACTTAAAAAATAATCTGCCTAATTGAGGACCAGAAGTCACAAAGCAGAAGGACATGGCTTTGGGTACTCATCAGTATGACTCCACAGTCCTGGGAGCAATGAATCCTGGGTCAGCCTGGACCCCTGAGCCAGTGTGATGAACAGAGCCCCCTACTGACCCATAGTGGTCATAGAATCTGATTAAGAAATGAGTCTGTTATATTAATCTATAATTTTGAGGTAGTTCATTCCTACTAGGTCTATCTTAACTGATAACTGACAGTGACATAAAATATATTAAATAGCACAGAATAAATAACTAAAGAAAGACCCACTAATTTAAAGGAATATTACATGTGAGAAAGAAGTAAGTTGGAAAGATAATAATACATAATTAAGTAGAAATACAGAAAATTTGATTCTCACATTATACTATAAATGAAAATACAATCCAACCTAATCAGAGTTACCTGTGGGTAAAATTCAAGCTATAAGAATAAGAAAATTGAGGTTAGATACTGAAACTCTTAAGAAGACTGTATGCTTTTTAGAAGCTTAATCATTTGGAGAGCTAGGCATGGTGGTACGTATATATAACCCCGATCTGGGAGATTGCAGCAGGAGGAGCACAAGTTTGAGGTCAGCCCAGGCAGTTCCCACTATACAAAAGCAGAAGGGGACCTAGGAGTGTCACTTAGTGGTACAGCATTTGCCTAGTAGATGTGAGGTTCTATCCCCAATACCACCTAAATGAAAAAAAGAAAATATTTGAAACCAGGGGAAAAGTTAACCCCAAAGTAGTTCGGAAGAAAACCCCAACTAATTTTAGTTAATAAATATTGAGTTAAATATTAACAAAATGTAACATAGTCAACTGCTACCAAATGAATGATTTGTATAATTATATGAGTTTAAAACACAAGGATAAAAGCAAATAATTTATTCTTAACAAAGCTCAGAGTTCATTATTGTGCAACACTGAATTAAACTTTGAGAATGCCAAGCATCCTTGGCCAAGGTTAGGCACTAGGGCTCTCCACTCGCCCTTCTATCAGCGATGTGAGCTCCGACAGTCACGTAACCACTCAGAGATGATGTAGATGAAGGTGTTGAAACAGATGACCTTTAAGTCTTTTCCAGTTATCAAATACTGTAATAGTGTAACTAATCATAGCAATAAAAATATTTAACAATATTATTATAGGGGAATATTAATTACTGCACAACATCAATTAGTTTCAAAGAGAAAACATTTGTAAGAGAATAAATTAAGGTAGTATTATTTTTCTCTAGAAAATATGGTGCATGTGGATATTTAAGTAAAAGAAGATATCTTGGTCTTTTACTGGAGCAAATCCATAGAATTCCACAGAATTCCCATGTGACCCAGTAACCTATTTTTGATGAGTGAAGGTTTTGCAAATTATCTGGTAAGCAAGCCAACCTACAAAGTATAAAAGGATAATACATCATGAAAAGTATTTAGGTTATTTATTTTGATAAGTGAGGTTTGATTTTAATTATTTATACAACTTCATAGTGCAGTAGTGACTTGTATTTTTTTTCTAAAAAATAATGAAGGTGTCTAAACATGAACACTCACGAAAGATTTTTACCGTGAAATTTTTACAGAAACTTTCATTAAATGAAATTTGTTGAATGTAAGATTGAATTATATTCAATCAGTAAGGTTCCACTAAATTATGCTTTTAATTTACAAAATGGAAGAAAGTAGAAACATGCTTAAGGGTAGGAAATGAAGTAACCAAGCCAAAATTAACTCTTGACCACCCAACCTATTGCCTATTCTCAAGTGTACCAAGAAAACTTTGGACTTGAGGCTGAGATTCCAGCTTCTCCTGCCACATCCAAGGCTGAGGATAATGTATCAAATGCGATGGTGCTGAAGATGTGCCACTGATTAGAGCATTGTTGTCCATAAACATTTATGAAGCAGATCCTCTGTGCCAAGTACTGTACTAGATTCCAGAACCATAGTACCACAAACAGGACTGTACTTATTATCGAGGGCCCTAAAGTCTACTGTGAAGATAAGCAGATGTTGTAAGAAACATTATGTTGTGTAATAAACCTAAATTTCATGACTCAACATGACATGGTTTACTGCTTAATGGTCAGTGACCTGTGCTGTCATTCAGAACTTTGCGTTTCTCCCATTGTTGGCTTACTTTATTCTGGGGATGTGGGTTGCTGTGTTGGATTGTTGCTTATGAACAGAAGAGTATGGAGGACAGCACTGGAGGAACTGACATCTTAGAATTGAAAGTGACTGCCCACACTTCACTGCCTAGAATTTGGTCATACAGTCATAGTTTACTTCCAGGAAAGCTAGGGTATCTAGATCAGCTTTCTGTCCCAGTGCTATAGAATGTTTTTGAAATTTCTTAACATGTGAAAGAAGGGCCTGCAAATCATGTACCATTATTCTGCAAAGTAGAACACAGTACATGATAGAGGCCAAAGTAAAAAAGAGCTGACTCTAACTTGGGTAAGCGTACAGGACAGAAACTTGTTAATGGCAGATGCCAAGCAATAATTGCAATTATGGCTTCATTTCCTGTTGCTATACCAAAATACCCAGGGATGGGAACCGGGGTTATGGCCCAGTGGCACAGTACCTGCCTGGCAATCACGAGGTCCTGAGTTCAATTCCTGGTACCAACAAAACTCATAGAACTATATACTAAAAAGCCAACTTTGCTACATACAAAATACTCAGGGATGTTTACTTCATGGAGAAAAGAGGTTTATTTAGCTAATAAGTTTAGAAATTAAGTGTCCAAGATCAGG
This sequence comes from Dasyprocta punctata, assembly GCA_004363535.1. NCBI lineage: Eukaryota > Metazoa > Chordata > Mammalia > Rodentia > Dasyproctidae > Dasyprocta > Dasyprocta punctata. The sequence continues at coordinate 27,262 of RJWM01009017.1, forward strand.
AAGCACCATCTACTCTGCTACTGGCAGGACCCTCTGGTTTTGACATAACATGGTAGATAAACAGAAAGGGTGAAGGCCACAAGCAGAAGTGATCACATTTGGGGAGGGGAGGGAAGCAGGCTTGCTTTACAATAACTTGCTCTTGGGAGATCTCACATGCTTTGTGATACCAACATTAACCATTCTGAGGGCATTGCCCCAGTGATCTAATAATCTCCCCATGGGCTTTGCCTCTAAAGGGTATCACCATCCCACAACATTGTCATATTGAAGCCAACTGTCACCATATGAAACTTTGGGGCACATGTTCAAACCATATTCGCTTCATAACATGAACTCAATAGATCCATATGCAGAAAAAAAAAAATCACCTGAAAATATCCTTAAACTAGGTAAAATGAAACTTCAGGTATTTCAGAGTTCACACCCATAACATTTTCTTAGTTGAAGTTTTTAATGAGAGTGTTGTTCCATGTGGTGTTTCAAGAAGTAATGCAGACTGCATACTTCAGATGGTTCATGAAGCAGTAATAGAGTACAAAATTCTGGTAGAGCTGGGTGTGGTGGCGCACACCTGTAATCCCAGCACTCAGGAGGCTGAGATAGGAGGAGCGTTGTGAGTTCGAGGCCATCTTGGGCTACAACATGAGTGCAAGGCCAGCCTGACTTACATAGTGCGACCCTGCCTCAAAAAACTAGGCTGAGGTAGGAGGAGCATTGTGAGTTCGAGACCGGTTTGGGCTACAACGTGAGTGCAAGTCTGACCTGAGCTACATAGTGTGACCCTGCCTCAAAGAACTAGGGCCAGGAGTTTGGCTCAGTGGCTTAAGTGCCTGTCTGGCAAGTGCAAGATTGCGAGTTTGATCCCTGTGCCACAAAAAAAAAAAAAAAAAAAAAAAATTCTGGTAGAATAACACAACCAGGATATTGGTATTGACATAATACATAAGTCTTAATCAAATTTCCCCTATTCTACTCGTACTTATGTGTGGGTATTTTTATGTTTATTTCTATCAATTTTATCACTAATTTAGGTTCATGTGCAACCCACAAGATATAGAACAGTTTCATGATCACAAAATCATCTTCCTTGTCCCTAACTCTTGCAACTCCTAATACTTTTTCCATTCCTAAAATTTAGTCATTTAAAAATGTTATATAAATAGAATTTTACAATATGTAACCTTTGGGTTTGGCTTCTTTTCAATCAGAATAACTTTCTGCAGAGTCAAATTGCTCTTTATTTCTGAGTAACATCCCATGTATGAACATTCCACAGTTTGTTTAACTATTTGCCAATAGAAAGACAGCTGAGCTAATTCCAGGGTTGCTCTGCTATGAGCATTTTTCTACAGGTGTTTGCAAATACCTAAGCTCCACTTTTCACTAGAATAAATGTCTGACAGAATATAATTTGTTATATTGTATCTATGTAAATTGCATGTTTAATTCTGTAAGAAATTTCCAAACTGTTTTTCAGAGTAACTATTATTTGACTTCTCATAATCAGTATTTGAGAAATTCAGTTTCTCTGCATCCTACCCAATGTGTGATATTATCATTAATTTTTATTTTAGTAATTCTGGTAGATGTAGTTTTAATTTACATTTTCTTGATGGCTAATCACTTTGAACATCCTTACCTGTGCTTACTGTCTCTCTGCACAACAGAGCTACAGTGTTTTGTTTTGTTTTGTTTTGTTTTGTTTTGTTTTGTTTTGTTTGTTTTGTTTGGGTACCGGGGATTGAACTCAGAACCTCAGCACTTACCCCACTGAGCTGAATCCCTGGCCCCCGAATCACAGTGTTTTTTTGAGATGGGTTTTAGAAATTTTCTGATTCTTAAAAGCAACTCCCGTTTTTTACACTTTAACTTAAAAAATTCTGGACTAACCTGATCAATTTTTCTACCCCATCTAACTGTCTAATTTTCTTTGAAGCTAGTTCTACAATTTTCAAGTCTGAATTATTTCCACCTTTTGTTTGTTTGTTTCTAAAAGCAAAATAAATGGACAAAGCATTCCACTTTGTTTTTTCTTCTATCATAGCAATTATCAAAGTATATTTTAATGACGATAATTACTTGTCTGTGCTTCCCACTAAACTGTGCGTCAGAGCAGGACGGCCTTACATATTTTTGCCTCTCTAGTGCTTGGTGTAATGTCTGATGCATTTGAGTGCTTAACAAACATTGTCTAAGAATTTGTGCATTTTTTCAAAAGGACTTAACCATCTGTTTTTCGGCAGGTACTATGCTGGACAGTTTCACAAATGATCTTCATGTGGTCTTCAGAACTATTCTGAGGAATAGCAACCCTTACTTCTATTTTGTAGACAACAAAGCAGACACTCAGTGACTTAAGTAACTTGAAAGTTACAATCTCAGTAAGTGGCAAAGGATGTTTGCTATGAATCTTCTGGTTGCAGTGCCATAGCTGCTCAGAGTGGGTAAAACCGAACTGTGTACTCTTCCAGGTACCGTGAAGATGTGTCCTCACTCCTATCTCAATCAGCTCCATGACTACTGTAGACTTTGCATAAGCATCCTTTTGGCAGTCTGTGTCTCTTCAGCCCACGCCCACCTCAAAATGATCACTGCTTACTTCCCTTCCCTGCCCCATTCTGTCCAGATACTTTCTTCTCCACCAGCCTTGAGGCTTAGGCTTCTATTAACCTCACCTGACAACTCTGACAATTTCTCCATGTTGCTCTCTTCCCCACAGTGACTCTTTGGATTTTTCCTTTATACTCCACATCTATTTCTCTACACTGTATCCTTCTAGTTTTATACCGCCGTGTCCCAATTATATTTAATGAGACATTTTTGAGGGCTTATTATGAAAAAAAGTGGTATACTAGTGGTACAATATGAGAAATACAAACATGGAAGGAGTATTTCTAACTCTAAGATTACCATTTTATACAGGATATAAGGAAGTAATAAAATGCCTCTTCTTACTTGGGCTTGAAAAGAGAGACAGGTACAAAAACCTACAGAGACAGTTATCTGTTTTTGCTGAGTTTCCTGCCTTAATGATTGATTGATTGATTGATTGATTGATAAATGGAAGCTAAATACACTCTCAAAACAATGGCTGGCAGGTCCTAATTTCATTGGGGTGCTTCCCCCGCCTCTTACACAACATTGTTTCATTGCAAGGAGCTTTTCTGCAGTCTCAGAGGCACAAATCCTGATAGGCCTAGACAATTAGGGTCATCTGATTCTTTCCAATAATTGGTTGAGGCCTGGGTATATGATTCAACTCTGGCCAGTGAATGTAGAGGAAAGTCTATCAGAATTTTTGTGAAAAGGCTTTCTCACTGATAAAAAGAAGGGATATTCAGCAAGAAACACTCTTTCTCCTCTTCAAAAGCATGTTTTACAGTATCTTCACATGATACATGATCCTGTACCAGCCATAATGTACCCATAAAGGTGAATGTCTGTGTCCTCAATCTTGGATGATGTTATTGAGTCTCTGGGATCAGTAACCTACCTGGAAGCAAGTTGTCCTTATTGTTCATGCCCTTCTGAATGATGATACTGTTTCTTGCAAGCTAAAATAGCTGAACTAAGAGTGTATCTAACTCTGCTTAGGGATATTGGGAAAATACTATTTAAAATAGGTAAAATTTGATTTGGGTCAAGTGGAATAAATCAGAAAGAGATCTGAGGTGAGGAAAGAATATTTCAAAGGCAAAGCATGAGTGACAACTTCACTAGTGTCATGGTGAGAGATTTTATATTGCTGTTGGATGGAGATAAAGCTGGAAATGACATCAAAGGTCTTTGCTATTACTACTACAACTACTACTACTATTATTTTGATGTCACATTATGGAGTTTAAATTTTGTCTGGTTGGTAACACGGAGCAAGCGAAGTTTTTAAAAAGACAAATTCATGAAAAGATTTATAGACGAGCCATCAAACTTTGGTGGCAGACTGACACCTGGAGTTGAGTAGAAATTGATGGCAGAAAAATTAGGAGAAATCGAAACTCTTTTTTAGTGCTTTGCTGTGTTTTGCAAATGACAGTAAACTGCTCTTATAGATTTAAGCAGGAAAAAATTTGGCAGATGTCAACTAGTATCTTGACATAGAACCTGCTCCAGGGCTGGCTGCATTCAGGTGCCAATGCTGTCAGGAATCTGCTGGTCTTCTTCTTGCTCTTTGCATCTCACGGCTCTGTCTCTCTCTCGGTTGGCATTATGCATAGCCAGCTCCCCAGCTGTGTTAATTCTCCATCATTGTCAGAAAAGCATTCCAGAAAGAAGAAAACACCTATTTCCCTACAGCTCCAGCAAAAGCCCTGTGATTTATTTTGTTGGCTTGTCTTGGGCTATGTGTCCTCATCCCCAAACCAGTTACTGTGGCCAGAGAGATGGAGGAGTCTAACTGATCAAGCCTAGTCACAGAAGTACATCTGGACTCAGAGGGAAGATCACTGAATGACTGACATTCAGAAAGGGAGTTATTTCTCCTACGTGAAGAAATATAGAGACACAGCAGATCTAACTAGTAGCTAATGCCCAGTAAAGAGATTATGAGTGGTCTAACCAGGGAAAGAGAGATAGAGAGAGAGAGAGAGAGAGAGAGAGAGAGAGAGAGAGAGAGAGAGAGAGAACTCTAGACAAAGCCCTGGCACTGGGGATAATTAAATAAGATGAGCTTCAGTTTGGGTGGAAGGTGACACTATTATGTTGTTAACTGAATGGATAAAAAAACTGAGGATTACATAAGAAAAATAACATGCTTATAGTTACATTACTTGTAAATGACTATTGTGGGCCCTGGGCCAGGTCTATGAGATTTCAAATCTATGGTCTTAACCCAGAACTCCAATGAACAACTAAAGAAGAATGGAGTGGAAACCAGATGGCTGAATGAGAAGGAAGCAAAGAGGAAGTTTTGTGTTATCTCTGCTGCCTAACTTCATTCCCAACAAGATTGATTGAAGATAAAGAAAGGTATCCAAGGAGCTGTTATCCTAAAGGCTCAGTCTGGGCCTCAGTGACATTTTAGGCCAGAAAACTCTTTGTTGGGGGAGGCAGGGCATTCTGTGCTTTGCAGGATGTTTAACAACATACATCTACCTACTAAGTGTTTTTGTACCTTTTTCTGTAACAATAAAAATGTTTGCAGAACATTTATATGCCTCCTGGGGAATAAAACTTACCCCCTTACTGCATCTTATCTCTTAGACCCACTCCACACTAAACACACCTCTGCAAGAGACTGAGGGCTCAAATTGGCTGGTCACCCTGGATCTGTGCTGTCCTGGATCCCAGTGAACTCCCAGTCCCACTGGGACTCTCATGTATGTATGTATGTATTTAGAGACAGGGTCTCACTGTGTAGTTTAGGCTGGCTTTGGACTCACTGCAATCCTCCTGCTTCAGGCTCCAGAGTGCTGGGATTACAAGCATGTGCCACAACTTTCCTACTCTCTCCCCAGAGGATTCCTACAACAGTATCTACTTCTTGACACTCCAGACAAGGTGGATTGTGTCTCTTTTTCTTTGCCCCTTGAATTCTGTAATTTCTAGGATAGTTTTTTGGAGAAAAAGAATTCACTGTTATTGGGATCCTGAGATCTCTTACTTCTCAGTGACAAAGAACACAAAGATAGTACACCACAGGTAGAATTGAGTCATCCATAGTTGTTAATTCACTGTTAATTCACTTGAATGTCATGGCTCCAGCTTGCTAGCATTCCCTGGCTATTGTTCTGTCACTTGGACTGATAACTTTTCCCTCTGCTGGTGCCTACACTATCAACTTTCTTCATGCCTAAAAATTCTCTCTGCCTTTGCCTCCTTCTCCCCTCTTTTTATTCTGCTACAGAACAGTATGTTTGGCATATAGATTATGTTTATTTGGAATCTTTGGAAAGCAAGTTCTTACTGGTAAAAGAATTTCAAGAACACTGTTGTAAAAATCATACAATTGAAATTCTTTGCAAACTACATCACACATTTCTATGGCTTGATTAACAATGAATTGACCAATTTTGCCTTTTTCTTACAAAGCAATCAGGTGGAAACATAGTGATATCCTAGATACTGAGTCTGACAGGATCAGTGTACTTTTATTTATTGTTTCAACAGATTTGTTGAGCACTCATTTTATTCTATGCACGCTCCTTTGTCTTGGTATTGAGTTTTTCCTGATTGCCATGGTTCTAAAATTACACAAAGTTTCTAATATATGAGAAAAAAGGAATACACACTTCCCCTCTGTATTAACTTTTCTTTTTCCAGCAAGCAAGAGACAAAAAATCTAAAAACACAGTGAAAAATGCACTAAAGTTTGATATATTTATATCAATAATAAAATTAAAGTTATTTAAATTTTTTTTCAGTTCCAGCAACTTTTATCTTCCTACACAAGCTCAAACACACTACAAAGTGAAATGAAAATTAAAACTGCATCTGACTTAATAAAATAATTATAATATAGGCCAAAACTGTCCCTCTAATGAGATGAAAGGGGCAATACCTTGATTTTTCAAGAACAGAAGATACCTAGTTAAATGCAACCATAGATGAGACTTTCTGCTTCAACTTCTCACTCTTCAGTTCTGTGGGGAAGCAAACAGTGGAGGCCACAGACAACATGAGCAAGAGAGGTGGTTAGTACGCCTGCCCGGGAGGGTGAGTGCTTCAAAAACTCACTGACACACTGAAGCAAGAATTAACTACAAGCCGGGCGTGGTGGCGCACGCCTTTAATCCCAGCACTCTGGAGGCTGAGGTAGGTGGAGCGTTGTGAGTTCGAGGCCGGCTTGGGCCACAACGTGAGCGTAAGGCCGGCCTGAGCTACACAGTGCGACCCTGCCTCAAAAAACCAGGGCCGGGAGTTTGGCTCAGCAGCTTAAGCGCCTGTCTGGCAGGCGTGAGGTTGTGAGTTCAATCCCTGGTGCCGCAAAAAAAAAAAAAAAAAAAAAAAAAAAAAAAAAAAAAAAAAAAAAAAAAAAACAATTAACTACAGTACCACCACCACTAATAAAGACTCAATTTTAATGTGAACTTTGTGAAATTGCAAAGAACAATGGAAATATCTCCAAAAGTACTATAAAAACCCAGTCACAAAATAATTCATCATTACTCACTGAATGTGGCAATTGCGCTGCCTATGACAAAGGCTGAGGGAAAAGTGCAGTGAGGAAAACAGTAATTTCAAATGACTGGGAGAACAGTTAGGCTAAAAGATGTGGTTCTTAGAAGTAAGCAGGACCCAGGTCACAAGGGCCTTGGAAGCAACCTTATAGGAGTGTAACAAAGCACTGCTGAAGGCTTGAATGAATGAATGGTACAATCAGGTTTGCATTTTGAAAAGATAGTGGGCAGTAGTGGGAGAGCAAAAAGGAGAAGGTGCATGTGAAGACAGGACATTGGAGAAAAGATCAGGCGTTGGGGGCTGATGATTTGAAAGAGAGTGTTGGTTTCGGTACTAGAACTGGACTGGTGACAGAGACATTTGGGCGGTCAAAGCATTATGACTTGATGGTTGCCTGTAAATGGGAAAAAACTTGAGAGATGGGTCAAGATCAATTCCTTAATGCTTTCTTGGATAACCAGATAAATGGTGGTGCTATTCCCAGAGATGGGGTAGGAAGAAAACAGGTGTGGGGAAGAGAGAGATGATGAACAATCTAGGGTCTAAGTATTTAGGGAACACCCTTGTGAAGTGCCTAGAACTAGACAATAATGGGCTGGAGCTCCCTGAGGGAGCGATTTAGACACAAGGTAAATATGCAAAAGCTATAGAATTTGAAATCACATATCACAACTGTTTCTTTCTTCTTTTTAATTGTACTGCTTTTATAAAACTGCACAAAAAGCACTTAAATTTCAAATTCTGTTCCTGAAATTCAGGTGAATTTGCATCAACTTGGAATATTGATTGAGATATCTGATTTGCAATGCTACCACCTATCTGAAACGTTTAAAAAGGAGACCTGAAATGTGTAAAATGTGAAGAATATGTGAAACTTGACCTCAAAAGCTTAACTCTAACTATAATTTCAACTAGCAATTGGTTGGTATAGTGTTGATAATCCACATATTGCAGAGATGTTATTTTTAAGGATTTAAAATATTTTTAAAAACTTTAAATCGAGAAATAGGTTGCAGGTTGCTAGAACCTACAGAACTGACTTTACAGAGAAAAAATTTGGTGAAATTATTAAAAGAAACCAATGTTCTCAAGGCAATTGCATGTTGCCAATGTGTTAAATCGTTCTGTTAACTTATTAAATTATTGTTTTATGAATTTCTGTAGGACTATATCCAAATTGAATGTTTTGCCAATACCCATCCCCTACTGGTGGTTCTGACAAAGAGTTCTCTTTCAGGGACAGGTCTTTTTCCTTGGGGAAGTAAATACAGTCAGTGATTTACTGATAAATCCACCCAGTATATACATCATCTCTGTCCCATATATCAATGTCACGGGCAACAGCTCGCTTTACTAAGTGATTCTGCAATGTCTTCTCAAAGACTATTTTGTTTAGTAATCAGATCAAAGTGTCAGCATGAATACTATTTAGCATCATATGAATTGTTTTTATATTTAACTGCACAATTAGTCCAGAGACACTTACATAGAATGGTTTCCAGTACTGAAATTTTATCCCACCATATTGGTCTACTTTAAAAAATGCTAGTTTGTGTATTACTCATGTGCACTGCAGCACAGATTATTTGCTCTCCATTGTATTTAAAACTGAAATGTGACTCTTGTTACCAATTAGGAGAATTCTCATAGTGGCAGCTTTTCTTAACTGACCAGTTTTGAATGTGATGTTAATTATCTGAGCAGTTTGAGAGACTAGATGACCTTTCTATTTTATACTATTAAATAGCATTAAACATTCCCTCTAAACACTTGAAAACAGATTGTGAACTAATGAGTGATAGCTTTGTGAAAATTTACATGGGGGTGAATAGAAAATTATAAAGGAAAAGGGCCCCTTTGATGATGACTGACAGATAATGACAGAGCTTTCCATCTTGGTTTGAAAAAGAAGGTTTTACTGGGTTCAGTTTAACGTCTTTGTAAGTTGATCCTGGAAAGGACTTTAGGAAGACAATCGGAAGGACACAGAATTTTTTTTTAAATAAAACATTAAGATGAAGAAAAGTTTTTTAAAATGAGATTTTAAAAACAAGTTATTGATTTTCTTCTTGTATTTGCAATGCAGGCATTTTCGCGACTTCCATTTCAAACTGTGTCTCTGTAGAAGCATGTTGTGCTATGTACATAATCTTCAGTAAGGAATTCTACTTGCAGCATATTTTTCTTCAAAGGCTTTGCATTTCTGCATAAAAAGCTTATTAATTATTTGTAGCTGCTTGTCATCGTGTTCTGATAATAGAAGGCTGGTCAAGGATAATAATTAGCACTTCACCTTTTTGGATCATATATATCCACTATTCCTAGTGTAATATTACCCAAAGCATCTCTCCTCTCCCTGTACACAGGACCAAAAGTGCAGGCACATCATTTATTGATAAGACAAAAAGAATGTAATGAAATTATCAATGTTCTTGAATTAATTATGAACATGATTAAGAAAGCTAAAATCTCAGGAGCCAGGATCTCATTACCCATTCAGTCTTAGGGATTGCTTTCATTCAGCTAGGCAAAAAGGCTTTGAGCAGACCCACAATTGCTTTTCTCTCATTTATTTGTGCTAGAATTAAGGTTTATTTGTTTTCTGTTTTCTTCTTCTTCAGATTGTTTCTCTGTCTTTATCCATCTAACAAACTGCTCTCTCCTATATCTCAGAAGGATGCACCTATAGGGCCTACATCTCTGTCTGCAGTCTGCCTACCTTCTCCTTTTGAGGGCATTTCTCTCAACTCATTTTGCTGGAGCTTCTAAATATCTCTCAAGGTAAGTCTGAGAATGTAGCCAAAAAGTTCTTTCAGATTTATGTCTGCAGCTATACAACAGTTCTGTGTGAATCCCATTCAGCTAGGAGTCTTAATGACATCATTATTACGCTGTCTTTACTGGGCTAGATTTTACTTGAAGCCTTCACTGTACTATTACTTATCTTCCCTTCTGTGTGAATGTACGAATAATACTCATTTAGAGTGCAGGAAATGAATCAAAACTAAGAAGAAAATAATTTTTATTCAAATCCGACCTTTAAGAATAATATAAATAATAAGCGAGAAGTGAATTCCTTTTAAATTTATATATGGTGTATAGATACCTAATAGTGCTGGAATATCTATTCTTTTCATCCTTGATATTATAAAAATCGAGTTGAGAACAACCAAAATGTAATATCACATTTGAGCTTACTTTAGAAAATTTCAAAGTGTTCCCTTTTAAATGGCCTTCTGAATTTCTGCAATTGTAATACCCAATGCAGAGAAATAGTTAATTGATATCTGTTTTAAAATGCCTTGGAATTGTCCTAATAACACCTGACTAAACTCAGGGTTTTGTTTTGGTTTGATTTGGTTTGGTTTGGTTTGGTTTGTGTAGAATTAACCAATGATAGTTTGGCAGCAAACTTTCCTGAAATTTTACAATAGGTCCTTTATCAACAAGGTTATTGGCAAAACAAGTAAAATGCTGCCAGAAAGTATTTTATGGTCACTTATACAGTAATTACAAAGATTTCATAGTCAGGTTTTATTTTAATTTAAATATATTAATACAGGGCTCATATTTTTTAATATGAGAATTAAGTATTACAAAATACGACAGGAGTGATCTGTAGCTTTAGGCCATCGAATAAACACTGTATGTGTGGTACCATATCCATTGATCCTACTTTTCTTTAAAGTAGTGGCTTGATAAGATTACTAAAGCATCCAGGAATCTGAATATATAAAATCAATGAAAAATCAAAACATTTTGGAGTAATAAGTGACAAAGTGATGTTAGTACACAGTACTTAAAAGTCTCTGTCTCTCAAATCTTAGAAACAACCTTAACATTTGAAGATTTATTAGAAAATGTTATTAAGTAACAAAGAGAGCAGCCTGTCTGGTTCTTTCTATAAACCTGCAGCCTGTGAACACAACATTTAAATAATGATGCATGTCACTGAAAGATGTTTATTTCTTCATATTAACCAAATATCTAAGATGTTGAAATTTTGCTAGAATATTATGCTGCTTATGTATCAGTTTCTTTTAATTTGGGGGCATATTTGAGACTTTTATCCTTGTGTATTACTGGATGCCTTTTCTGAATTCTGTTAATAGGCAAATTGTAACTGGTGTTTATTAAAATTACAATTGAGAGGTGTTGTTCTCCTTAATTCTTATGTTAACTAAATTGGCACAGGCAATTGTATTGGAAAGTGTTTAAACATGCAAAAAGACTCCAAATCTCATTTTTAGACATCAAACAAGAAAAGCAGTAAAAATAATTTTCTCGTGTTCTAAACCCAAAATGCCAGGAAAAAAAGCATGCTTCTTAAATAGAAGCTCCTTGTACTTCATCTCATTCTGAGAAAATGGAAATATCTCTGAATTTCTTTTGATATTTCTTTCATATCTGATCAAAAAGGGAAAAGTGAATCATAAAATATCCTGCACGCCGTTTCTACGGAAAGGGCTGAACACAGGTCCCATGTGGTTCTCTCCAGGGGAAGCCCATTATTGTGGTTCTGCAGGTGGTCGCCTGAGCTTCTGCGATGAGACTGATCAGGTGAAATGGTTTGGAAGTTAAAATAAATACAAATAGCAGAGACTGGGGTGAAACGGAAGGAAGAGCCTTCGTAGCTGAAAAGTTGGGCAAGGAGCGCTTTTTAGTTTTTGGTTATCTAAGCATCAACACATTTTCAGAGAAGAAATATTTTTTAAAAATTAGTCATTAGTGCTATCATAGGCTAGAAACAGCTAATTAATGGGGCTTTTGATAAACTTTAAAAAAAGAAGTTGCTTTAATGAAAAGTAAGATGCTGATCTCAGAAAACCAAAAACCATGCTTCCGTTTTCCAAAGTGATTAGCATAAGCATCGTGGTTCATATGTTGTCACTACTTCTACTGCAGCAAGGCAAAATGACAGGTCTGGGTGTCATCACTAATTTCAATGAGTTTACAAAATTTGAAAACTAAAAATTAGTAGAAGTGAGGAAGTTTTTTTTAAAGGTAATATTTCTAGAAGTAATATTTTTTAAAAGTAATTTTTAAAGGTAATATTGTGTGGTTGAAAAGAATAGGGATGGTTTAAAAAATCATACATAGGTGAGACCAGATTTCTTTCTCATTCTTTTGACTTTGACACTTTAGTCCCTGATACTGAGTGTAAAGGTGAATATATTTGAATCTAATTGATATGGAAATAAAACTTGTACCCAAAGTCAATATAAGTAATCTTAAATATTTAATACATGAGTACTGTTTTTATAGTTTGAATTAGTTCTGATAACCAGAAAGCAGTAAAACCTCATATGTATGTGAGGTGTTACATATTTACATAGACTTCTGTCTAAAAGAAGCAAAGTATACTAGAAAACGTATCTGCAGATGTTAAGAAATTTCAATTCTATCAATATCTACCTGTGACCTTGGATAAGTTATTGAACCTCACAAAAACTCTGTTTTTTGTTCTATAAAATAAATGGAGTAAATGATAGTATTTAAGGGCTTTTCACACACAAAAATCTATCATAGTATATCTGTATCTCTGTGTGAATATATATAAAGCACACATAAGTGAATATACATATTTGCCTGTACGAGTAAGACTGAGATCTATCTTTAGCATTTTTAAAATCTAAGTGTTAAGATATGAAAGAACACTTTTCATTTAGAACATATGAAACCTCAATATTGTATATTGCTAGGGCTTTGACGTCTGTTATCCCTGCTAACTTAATTCTGAAAAGCAGAGTTAATTTGCTCCTAAAAGCTCCTCCATTCACATTTATGCTGATCTGGGCCTATAAACAGTAGGATTTGCTTCCCAGAAACTGTGTCTTTAGCAAAATTCCCCAAGTGTAGAAAGAGGGAGGTGTTTCATGTTCACATTCCTCACAGCAAGTTGTTGGGTCTTTGCAAATTGCTACTATGCTCATTAAGCTCCTGCTTGTGTATCTACTGAGCGAATATGGAAGTGATAATTGTAACTAAAACTAAATTTCAATTTTTGGTCCGTAACCTTAATTCTAATCTTTCAGAGCACTAAGATTTTAAAAAAGATACTCGATGTACAGGCTGGAAAGAGGTGTACCGCAGTGAGTTTCCGCCTGGAAGTTTCAGGAGGGGCAGAATACAGAGAGTCGGAGGTGCTCAATAGCGGGGGTCAGATCTGCTCCGAATGGGTTAAGGAGTGCTACCTGCTTTGAGATTGATTTAAATCAGTAATGGATCATCTTATAAAGCTGCTGTTACTAGATATTAGCCTGCTATCTCAGTCCTCCGATAGCACAGATAAGAAGTGCTTACCGCAGAGAAGGTTCCTAGAGGACAGATATTGTTTCCTGTACCTCAGGGAGTAAAAAGCCATACTGCTGGATCAGTGACTTTTCCTAACAGCAAGTAAATCCAGACCTTATCAAGTTACAGCACAAACTGCACTCATGTTTTATTATTCTCATTAGAGATTTAAGGACTAATTCTAGTTGTTAGCGCTTAGCAGTTTAATGTTTTCCATAGATAAGAATTAAGATTCTTCTGGGGGATTTTTTTATTTGCTAAAGCTTGCAAAATATAATGCCATGATGCACTTACTGTGATGTAATGCGGTAGATTTTCTAAATGTCCTGAATGTTTTTAAGGCATACATTTTAAAAATTTAAATCTAATGACTGAATTCTTTTCAAGTTGGAAATGCACTCATTTCACTGAAACATGACTTTCTTTGTTTGGGATCCCAAATTGGCTCTCCCCTCGGAAATAGGACTGGAGAGGCTGAATTTCGTGCTTCCACAGTTTGTCTTTACTGCTGTGTGTTCTCTCTAAGTAAATCCACTCAATCTAGATGAAGTGCAGGGGCTGATTCAAAAGCAAACCTTGAATGAGAGCTATTTTGAAAGTAAGTTTGACCTTAAATTATTTTCTTAAAAGGACACTGACTTCCCTTCCTACTCAGGTAAAGAAAAGTTGAAACTGTCGTGTTTGTTCTATTTCCATTTTCAAAGAGATTTCAGAGTGTTCAGTTTTTAAAAAATAAATATATGCTTGCTGTAAGCTTGGACACTGGCACCAAATCAATTCTGTAGTAACTTTTCGGTAATGTGAGACCGCTGTTGCCCAGAATTACTCTCCCTTACATTCTTAAAGGGGGAAAATCATTTCTGAATAAGAAAATTTAATCTAAATTACAAGTATCATAGCACTAGTAATGGAATTAAAATTCAATGACTAAAGGCATCTTTTTAAGTTATGGTTATTGAAATTCTTCTTTTGTATGAACTCCAGTTCATACAAAACTTTATCTCAGTACTCTTGTTTCCTTAGGTTTATCTTTAGATCTTGATGTATGGTTATATGGTACTTTCATAAGTGACTAAATGTCAGTGACATAAGTCATGGATATTTTATTGCTCAGGTTTTAGAGTCAGATATTTAGAAGGAATTGGGCTATACATAAATGAAAATTGTTGTCATTGTGAGACATTCATTGGTTGACACTCCGATATCCATTCTTGGAAAAATGTGTTTCTGAGATTAAACAGCTATAGTGGCAATGTTAAAAGAATGTCACTTTGTGGCAGATCAGGAATCCTGAATACACCTATTAGATAGGATTAATCATATAATAAAAATAGTAGTTATCATTTATTGTGTGCTGGACACTATGATAGATGCTGTAAATGACTGATTTTTTATATCAATTGTTTTCAAGGAAATTATCAATAAGTTAGATTTGCCTTTTAAATTTTTTAAGAGAGGAGGAATCTATTCTAGTTAATGTTTTGATTATTCCTGGCTATGCAGGCTTTGTGCCTGTTTATGTCCTATATTGTTTTTCCCTTTTAGCCAGTGATAGTTTATCTGCCAGAAAAAATTTAACATGCTTGTTCCAGTTATGTTACTGGGTGCAATCCTCCCTTACACAGGAAATAAATTTATTATGAAGAACTCTCAATAGAAGCCTTGGAAAACTTACACAGAGCTGTGCTGTGTCCAAAATGCTGTTCAGTAGGTTTTCCAAAGCGCCCAGGTAACAGCTGGTGCAGGCCATGTGCCAGCCCTGACAGCCCATATGCTCTCTTTAGTGCAGTAATTATCTCAACACAAAACTCTGATAGCCTAGTCTACTGGGTCCAGTTTCCCTAGGTTAAATTGACTCAGTGGCTTTGTTAGTAAGTTCCTTTGGCACAGTAAGAACTTCATCAAGAGTTTAAGTATTGGGATAAGCTTCAAAGACCAATATGACTGCTACTTTCAAGACAGGTGGCTTATTAACCCTAAGAGATTTTAGGTGGCAGTTTGTTAGGCATCACTCAGCTGTAGCAATCTAGTTGCCTCAATTTCTACCAGATACCCAAATAAGGGTGGAGTTTAATTCACATGCTTTCATAATAGTTGTTTTTACATTTTAGTTCTAAGATAAGCATGAGGATTTCTTCTGTCTTTTGGTGGTGGTGTTGGGGTTGGAAAGATTGTAGGGAGGAATTGTAGGATGGGAGAAGTAATGAAAAATGAGATGGATCAGAATGAGCATAGGTTTTCTTCTCTTGGGTATCACAGAAGAAACGATTCTCTCGTGTTCATACACCTGTAACCTCTGAGTGGTTGACAGTTCCTGTGTTTGTGTGAAACTCCCAGATTGGATGCCTGGAATCCATCTTCCTCCCTTCCTCCCTTCCTTCTTTCCTTTCATCTGTCCTATTTTCTTCCTTCTCTCTTCTTCATTCCTTTTTTACTTCTGAGATTTTTTTTTATTTCAAAGTCCAGCTGAAAGTACATTATAGATACAAACCTGCAGTTACACTGCCAATAAAACTTCCTATAAATTTTTGAGGATGTTTCCTAGCATGTAATCACAGAATTCAGTAACATTTTTGGTGTCAGGTACAAGTTGAAACCTCATTTCTGATCTCCCCATAAGATACCACACTAATGATTTAAACATGGAGGTGGACTTTTAGGTCTTTTGGATAAGCTCCATCTTCATTATACTAAAAATGCCTATTTATATTGTTGGAGCAATATGACTGTTTCACCAATGGATTGTCTGGTTTTTTTTTTTAATAAACTGGTAAAATTATTTTTTATTTAAGAGTAAAAGTGAAATTTGAACAATGCAGAAAGTACTATCCCAGCTCAGATGACCTCCCAGAGTCACTTTTTTTCTATATTTCCTTAAAATTGTCTATGTGCATTTTTTATTTTAATGCAAAACAGTAGCTATTAAAAATATAAGAAACACTCTTCTATGAAATAAATTTTAAAATTTCATAACAAAGTAATTAGAGAACATAGTGGTTAAAATAGTGTGTATCATAATCTTAAAGGAATAGCCAAATGACCTTTTGTGAGGTATAATTTCAAGTTTTCTGAAATTTTAATAATAAAGTAGCATAAAATGGTTAGGTTACCTGAATTATTCCTAAACACAAAGAAGGATTTAAGAAAAGTCTGTCTGTTCTGTCAGTATATTTTAATTTCTTGCATTGGAAATGGAATTCTGGGAAGGAATGCCCTTAAATTATTCCAACAGATGCTGGGTCCTACTTTGTAATCCTAAAAACCCAATAGCACCATGAAATTCTGATCATCTGATCCCTTTCTTTTTTCCCTTTAAATCCCATACAGTGCAAGCTAGTTCTGCTCAAATCTTGCAAGAGTTTTTCATTACTAACTCCAGATGACATATTAAGTAGCAGGTACATAGTGATGCTCAGTAAATAATTGCTAAAAAATGAATAAATGGATCAAAGTGGGTTTTTTTAATGAACATGATTCCAGCTATAAGCAGAAATTTATTAATATGTGATGGGTAAAGGGGATGGGGTGCAATGTGACCTTGAGTTTTGGGTCATCTGTGCAGGTGAGGAAATCTGACTTTTGTTGATAATTCTTCATTTAAAGGACCTCAAAGGAGTCCCGGGTGACTCAAGGTCTTTTTAATGATCAAGGTCTATGGGTAGAAGTGTGAGCAGGCCTGATTTATTTAAAGATGAACTCTAGGTTGAAATCAGTTCACTTGTAATATAGTTCCATGGCTATATTGTGTTCTCAGTTTAGGAAAGCAAATTATAACCTCAGAGAGGGTATCACAGAAAGCTAGATGAGCTAGTTCATAAAAACTCAAACATAGACCTTTGTTATTTAGTTTTCAACTACAGGTAGTTATACTTCTAAAGTCATTATTTATGTGTTGTCAAGAGTACTCACCAAATTTATTGACTTGTACATTATTCTTTGCAAATAAGTTCTGGCTGCTCTCTGCATATTATAATTAAAACGACAGGGACTTTAATCATTTATGAAATTTTAAACTACATACTGAATATAAATGTATCGTTCAATGTGATAGAATGAATTAAATTCATCACTGTCAAATAACTGTATAAAAGATGAAATATCTCTCATCCCACATCATTAACTTATATAAAAAACCCAGATTTGCAAGCATTGTAATAATGCTTTTATGGCCTTTTAAGGACATTTGAAAACTGAGATACTTGGCATATACAAGGAAAATGCTTTTGACCAAAGAGTTGATTTCTGATTTTATCTGTAAAAAAATGTAATTTGAATTTGGTGGCGAAGACTGAGTTTTGCCTAGATTCTTTTATTATTTTGTTATGAAACTTTCTTTTATTTTTTCATAAAATAAAAATGAAAAAACAATTTAATAGTTAATATTAAAACTTCTGTGTGAACAAGAAATACCTTCTCTACTGTGATATAAATATGGGAAATAGAGTTTTGGTAATTTGCATCACTAAGGCAAAAATCCTTGCTGAAAGTTGAAAGGAAACGTGGGACATGAAAGTAATTGAAACATTTATCTGGAGCAGGAAAGTAGCTGACATGTGACCAGTGCTGGACCTTTTGTATATGTCTAGACACAGTGTGAACATGCAGATTTTCAAGAAAAATGAGACAGAGTTGGAAAACAGTATTTCTGATTATTTTCATTTCCTACTTTGCTATAATCAAATCACTATTTTTAGCTGACACTTGTATTTATTAAATATTATGGAATTCAATTGAAAATGTCAAAACTCCTTTTAAAGTGAAAGAAAAAGTCTCATGAATTGATCATTTCAGGAAAATATGTGCTGGCCCAGGGATATAGCTCAACAGCAAAGCATCTGCCTGGCAAGCATGAGGTCGTGAGTTTGATTCCCTGTCCAAAAAAAAAAAAAAAAAAAAAAAAGGAAAAAAGAAAATGAAAACAGGTACTATTACATTTTTTTACTGTCCTTCAAATCATCTAAAACTTTCTAAGTTTCAATTACTTTCTCTATGTTTCTTGATTTCCCTTCCTTCTTGGTTAGGACATTCATTAATTCCTTGACTCACACATTCACTGAACAAACTTTTATTGGCCAGTAAAAGAGGAGTGGGGGAAGCTTGTTATTGTTGAACCAGGGACAAAATGAGAATCTGAGTCCCCACTCCCCAACCATTAGAATAGGGGCAACATGACTCCTCCGATAAATTGTGAAACAGAAGTGCTTTCATAAACTTATGAACTAATTCTAACTTTGGGAAAGAAGTAAGAATTAATTAAGGCACTTAAAACTCTTTCCACATCTCAGTTTAATACAGCTCGTAATACCACAGCTTCGAATGGTTTTCTGACCAAATGTAGGAAAACATGACACAAGTGGGAAGCAAAATTGCTGTAGTTTTCCAGGATATATAGTGTGATTTCATGTAAATTAAATGAAAAAAATCATAAACCCAGACATGATATGTTACTGTGCACACTAAATGAGTTTTCACAGTGATCAACGTTATTGTCAGTGATATCATTTTATCTTGTCAAGAATTTCAGATTGTTCATTTTAAAAATGTTAATGGTATTAAATTCCTTCTATTCTCTGTCCTAATTTTGTCACAATATCAAAGACTACAAAAGTTGATGCAATTTAAAATTTTATATATTACATTAGTTACACAATAACTGATTGACCTGTAATTACTTGAAAATGTATTTTAAAAAGTAAGAATTATTTTAGGGAAAGGAATAGAGGGAAGAACTGTGTAAGTTTTGGGAATAAATGAAAAAAAATCCACCACTATTGAGTAACCTACCCAGTCCTGACACAGCTTGTTAAAAGCTGTCTAACAACCAATTTAGCTTCGTTTTTATTTTATGAGACTAACATTTCCTCTATTTTAATCAGTAAGTTTGAATAACAACAAAACTACCAAAATGACTGCAGTAGTTAAAAAGAAAACACACATACAAAATCCAGACATGAGAATCAAAAATTTAAAGAAATATTTTAGATTATAAATATTTGTTGTAAAAGATACTTTTATCATAGAATGTCATACCTTTTCCCACCATATGGGTCCCTGTCTATGAAATGTGTTCCATAGGCAATTTCTCTGCTTTTTGAAATGGCCTTACTCCTATTTTTGGACTTGCTCAGACTTTTATGTTTGCTTTTGTTTCCACAAAGTATTGTTTTTTCTTTAGCCTGCTTTAGGAACTTCTTAATAAGCCAGTTTTAATATTTACCCCATAATTAAAAATCTGACACAGAAATGATTGATTTGAAGGTAAGAAACCTTGCTGAAACATTTTTCCAAGATTTCTAACAGGGACTAATCACATTATAGACCTTTAACTGTATATGGTGGTAGTTGGTATAAAGTAACAAAGCAGAACTCAAGATAAAAAAAAGACTCTGGCGATTTAAGCATCCTTTTCTAATAGCTTTATGATAGGATTCTTTATATTGAGAGATTTCATTAGGTTTGAAATATAATTTTCACAAAGTTGCCACAGAGTTGGAGTAAAGTGCGTTGGCTAAATCCTTTATCATCTTCTTGCTCTGCTTCTCTGTATTGTTTCAGAATAGAAGGTGAAACTGTATTCCTTGGTGTGCAGTTTAAAGTCAAGAGCAGCAATATTTAGCACATGCTTGGGCAACCTTGTTTGAAATCCATGCCGCCCCTCTCTGGTGTTCTGATGTGCCTTTAGGGGATGCTTGCCTGTTTGTAGTTTGTTTTCTTTTGTTTAAGGTTTCAGCTACTGCATTGACTAATGATTATATAGCAGTAAACTCTCGTCCCTGCTAAATTCAGTCGTGATGCCTCAAAAGCATTTTTCCCTTGTGTGACATAAAACAATAAAAGAACTAGACAAACCCCTTTTGAGGAAGAATAATCCTTTGTTTAAAGAAAAGAAAAGGCATATCCTTGGTGCCAGAGGGTGGAGAATTGAAATCAAAGGCTTAGCTAATTGATAAAAAATAAAACAAGTGTTAATCTGAAAATATTTTGCAGTCAGTTACTATTTGTTGAAAATCATTAATAGTTTAACATTTTTATCTTTTTATGGTGTCAACTACACACTGTTTATTTAGCACATGATTACTTGACTGACACCTTCTGCTCGTGGGTGTAAACTCTAAATAATGAGTCTGTTCTTCAGAGCACATTACCAGCATAATTTATCAATAGAATTTTGGTCAGTTATATTTTATTTCTTTGAAGATAAACAAGTGTATCACCTTCTTTTACATTTGTTCTTTACTAAAAATTAAACATTCCATGAAATATAACATATATTACAAAACTGACTTAAAAATTAAAGCAACTAATAAATTTACATAATGCATATCCTTAGCCCTAGCTTTACCAATTCCAAGTCCAAAGAATCTGAACATGCCATTTAATTGTTCTCCCTGCAATTTTTTTTAATGAGACTTGTGGCCATGATTCCAAGTGATAAATTCTTCTTGATTTGCCTCCAGTTGTCACTAGCCAAACCTTAGGGAATGAAAGATTAGCTACGGTTGCAAAAGACTTATTATTTTAAACTGGAGAATTTTTAATGTTCTTAACCCAATTAAGCAGAGACTGAAGAATCTATCAATATTGTTGTCAATGTATTAGAGGGAAAAAAAATCTTCCAAATTTTAATTTAGCTGTAGATGATGTTCAATTCTTTTCTTTACTTAGAATAGGATAAGATTGTGTTAAATTAGAGTAGATTCTGGTGCCTAAATGTCGCATTGCTACCAGGAAAATTGCCTTGTAATTTAAACAAGGATTTCGATCAATGAGTAGGATTTCAGCCCTCATCCAATTTTTAATAGCATTTGTCTTTTATCACCCAAGTGCTTGAATAATGTAAGCAAAGCAGTACAACACTTTGTATATGCTTGGTCTTATAGTGAGATTAATACGTCCATTCTTAACTCAATTTTTTTAACCTCAAATTTCAAAACTCCAAGGAAAGAAGTGTTTTTTGTTAAGTTTAAATAAATGAATGGGGCGATCACTTCCAGGTCACAAAATTGTCCAAGTTGGCCCCAAACACAGGTGCTCCCAGTTTGAACATCATGCCTGGCTTTTCTGCAGAGAAACTAAATGGAAGCAACTTCAAACACAGGTGCAAAATCCCGCATCTGTGAGGGACAGCCTGAAACCATGGCTTTCTCCTGACCGTGTTCGGCTTGTAAACCTCATCCTCCACGGAGCACCTGTGTCAGAAGCAATCAGGGACGTGTATAAATGTTATCAACACCTACACATCATTACTTATTCATCAACATCAGCACCAAATATTGTTGCAAACATGTGAGGGTCTTTTTGTTTTTGTTTTCGCCCATGGAGCTGTTCTTTTTTTGATGCTTATGTCCATTTGCCTGAAGGCTGATGACAGGAAATAAAAATACACGGATAAGAAAATTAGGAAAATTTCAGATTCCAAAACCTACAAATCATTCGTTTTTGTATCATTTTTTGATTTTTAAGTCTCATTCTTTGGATGAGATAAATGGAAAACACACAAAAGGTTCACACAACGTCAATCGCCTAAAGGCCTAATTGCAGCAATTCCATACTTTGGGGTGCACATTTGTGCAGCCACCTCCTCCCTGGTAGTCTGTTGCCTTCTCGCTGTTTGATTAGCACTCAAAGAACCTGCATTTGAAGCTTTATAAGATTTTGTTTTGCAATAGCAGTAGCACGCAGCAGAAGCAGCAGGATCTGGCTTCCTGGCAAACTCCACAGGCATTTGGGTTGGTGGCTTTGTATTTGCCTCTGGGCCTTTCCTGCACAGGGCTGAGGAGGGGCTGTGGGGCTGTCAGAAGCTTTGGAAACCATTTCTTCTTTGACAATTTGAATTTATGTGTTTTTTAATTGTCCGTAAACAAAGCCTTTAAAATCTAGCACTAAATCTCCATCCAAGGTCAGCTGGCATCCAAAGGGATGGTTGCTGATTTAGTCCTGTCTGCTTTTCTTTCCCTAAAAAGAAACCCTCTCAATCAGTTTATTGTCCTCCAATAGAGAAACACAAAACACACAAATCACTTGGCCCCTCCCTCCCACTTTGAATGAATAGATAAAAATCCATCTGCTTTTTATCTGCATGTTTTGAGGGCCAAATTTGTGTCTTTTGTAAAAAATGACCTCCACCATACAAATTCCTACCAAGCAGCTAGGAAAATTGACCAGCCCTCGGGTTTTCAGTCATTGATGATTACAGTTGACAAACTTTCACTATAGTTTTGGCTCTGAATGGTCCTTAGACATAGATCACGCATGCTGCGAATAATTAAGAGCTGAAGATGTAGTACGATAAATGTGTACTGGTTATCATAGTTCACAGATTTATTAATTACATGACTTAATAAAATGAATAATATAGCTTGAAATCTTGGGGGGAAAGCCGAAGTAGTTCAAATATTTGGTTTTCTACAAATATCATGTACCTGAAGACAGTCTTTCAAAAACGAATTCAAGATCCATACATATAAATGTCTCACTCTTCATTCCTGGCTCCCATGAGCTGCTGACAGCCGTGGCCACCCTGGGTCTGCAGTGTGGTGGGCTGGGACTGTCTCCTGCCTGCACACTCAGTGCCGCAGCCCACATTCCTCTGAGAGCCAGTTCTGTCTCCACCACAGTGATGAAAAAATGGATCCTTACAATAAGGAGAAACATAATATTCTTAAGAAAAAAAGGAATGTAGAACCCACAGAGTCACCATGCTAAAATAATAGCTGTCACTGCTGAGCAAATTGGAGATAAACCCTGGGACATGATTCCTTTTTTTTCTTTTTTCTTTTAAAGCAGTGAGGAAGAAATAGAGAAAAGCTTTCGAATATCATTTCTTTGTTTCCTGTGAGACTTCTGCCCTGCTTTGAAAGAGAACTATAAGCCAATTTGTTTTCTGTTTTTTCACCCCTAAATATATTTGTACATGTGAGTCATCATCATCAGTACAGAAAATTGATTTTTTTTCTTGTTTCTAATTATCACGAATACTAGGTAAAAGGAAACATACCTGTACTTGTAGAAGAAAGTGAACTGGTTCCCAGCTTTACTAATCATGTGAACTTGGGGAAATTACTTAATTTTTGTGGTCCCTTTTTCTCATCTGTAAAATGGGAATGATTGTATAATCATCATATAGAGATGAAGTCTAACTTAAAATAATAAAATTTAAGACTTAATTTCTTAGACTATCTAAAAACAAAACAAAACATATATACAAAAAGAAAAGGGAAGAGCTCAGTTAAGAAGATATTTAGAGAGTGAACCCCTAACACGTAAAATCATGAAAATTAACTTACAACTTTTAAAGTTGGGGATTAAAAAGAAAACTGCATATTATGACATCAGAGGCTTAGATAAAATAAATGGAACTTGGTGTTTTAAATATACTTCTTTATGGAGAGCAGATGTATGAAATAGATTGTCATCTGGAAGCAGAGATGGAGAAGTTTGAAGCCTGAGAATCATGGCAAACAGAAGTTGAAATATTGGGCAGCTTAGTTACCCAAGCAGCCAGGAGCAGAGGTCCTGCTTGGTGTGGTTCCTGCAAGGTGTGGGGAGGAGAATTTGGAGCAGAGGTCGTCATCTCCACATATTCTTCTCGCCTGTCAGCTGGGCCTTGCTGGTATTTCAGCAGCTCAATTTTGTGGTTTCAGAGCCTAACCAAGTAAGCCACTGGCTTAGCAGACTTTGAGGATTCATGAATTCAAACTGTTCTGCAGTAAAGTCACTCTTGCTGAATTTCAAGTCCATTCAGGATGAAAATGTTGGGGAAACCTTGTCCCTACTGGCTTATGCTAGGATCTCAATGCAATTTTGCTTGTTCATTCATTCATTTATTCAACTAGCATGTTTTGAGTATCTGCGAAGTGCCAGTCAGTGAGTAAAACTCTGGGGATAAAACAGTGAACTACACAGGCATTTCCTCAATCCTCTAACAGGATTGTTTGAGGTGATTCCATCCAACCCTGTCAACATCCCACCATAGTTGCTTGTGGGCTTTAGGGACTCCTTATGAATCAATCTGCACCCAGCAGGCTTTGTACAACCAATAAGGTCACCCAGGGCTTTTCATTAGGGTGTTGCTCAATTTAAATACATCAGATATACCATGTCTGGATCCTGTGGAGAAATAGCTGGGTTAGCTCCAGTAGGCTTAAATTTAGATCTAAAGTGAATGGGAGATGAGAATATCAAAACTAAATATCAGAGTAATAAATAGTAAAGATGAAAGAAATTAATGGATGAATAGATGGACAAATGGAACATAAAACATAAATTTTGGGGACTGGGAGTTTAGCTCAGTGGCACAGGTGCCTGCTTAGCAAGCACGAAATCATGAGTTCAATCCCTAGTACCAAAAAAAAAAAAAAAAAAAAGGAGTTAAAACATAAATTTTGGATTCTTTGTTACTCTCTGATTGTAATATTCCTTTCTGGCTTTACATTATTCTAGTCTGTTGAGGATAATAAATAATAGTTAATATATAATGATATTTTACTTTTAAGGACAATAAATAATAGCTAATATTTAATGATAGTTTGGCCAGATACTGTGCTAAGTTTATATCATGTTACTTGCTCTCAAGAGAAAGATACTATCACCATTTACAGATAAGTAAATTGAGGCATAGAGAGGTTAAGTACATCCTCTAAGACCATGAATTGGTAAAATAAATAATGGAACTACAATTAACATCCAGAAAAACTTCTCCACAGCTGACATTCTTAAATTTATGTTTTGTTTCCTTCAACTATCCTGCCTCTTAAGTTGGCCAGATACAGTTAACAAACTCATTTTCATCTCTTGTGTTCTTGATCTGGGATGCTCTCTGCCTTGTAATTTTTTTTTACAGAAAATTTCAAACAAACAAATGTAGAGAAAATAGTGTATCAAACCTATGCATGTTCCAATCTTGAATTTTCTTTGCTTTCTTATATTCTGATAGATCATATTTAAGTTTTAAAGATAAACTCAAGATTTCTAATCCCCTGATCACTTGATGATTTCATTGTGGCATTCTCAACATTTTTGCTGAATTCTACTGTGCATGGTGCTTCTCTGATACTTTACCTCTAAACCCTAAATTGTCAATCATGTGAATCTATGCTTCTTATCTGTTTAGACATATCAGTGTACTAACTTCAAAAGACTGACTCATTTATTTATTTATTTATGAGAAAAAAAGACACAGAAAAGAAAAGCAAAAAGCAAAAGAGACAAATAAACAACAACAAACCCAGAATGATAGTAGCATAGATTTTCAAAACAAGATGATAGGAATTTAACAATGATTGTAATATTACATATTGTTGCCTTAAAAAGCATTGCTTAAGTTACCAGATATAGATGTATAAAATTGATCTAATCATGAGTATTAACTGTTCTTTTCCAAGAATGAATGCAATTAGTAGTATAGTCATTTTAGCTATCTTATGTATATATGTACAAATTTTAAAAGACAGACTCTTAATGAATGGTTTTTAGTGAATTAATTAGATAAAGTCAAGTACTTAAAAGTTGTGACCTAGGAAAAGACCAAAATATGCTTTTAATTTTTGCGATGAGAATAGAACAGTTTGCACTTTTTCTTTCTTGTGCCAGCAGTTTTTCTAAAGAATTTTTCTTATCTTAGAGAGACTTGAAGTTCTCCATAACCTGTTCCTATAGAACTAAGATTTCTAAGGACAGAAATTTTCAAGCGACACTTGTTAAAATGTTAAAAAAAAAAAAAAAAAAGATCAGGAAAGGTTCTACTACACTTAGGTTGGGGGTGGGGATAAACTATTGGCAGGAGTCAGCATGGGTAAAATACCACAGTGGGCATGAATTTGCAAATAAGCTTCCTGTTGACTGAAGCTTGATGTTCTCAGAGGTTCCTTCCAAGTTTCATTTCTCATCAGGCTCCACGGGTTGGCCCTGGAAATCTCACACTGATGGACTACATTAACCAAAATATGGAGCTGACTCTTAAATGTCTAATTCCAGCCCTATCTCTCTCTGATCTCCAGACACATTAATCCAACTGCCTATTGAAACCACCATTTGGATGTCCCACATTTTTTTCAAGCCTGAGGTATCTGAAATAGAATTCATCACCTTCCCATTAGCCACCCCTCCTTCCATTTTTCCTACGACACAAAATGACATGTCCCAATTGCCTAAGCTCCAAACCTGGACTCCTCATTGTCTCTTCCTCTCCACTAACCATTAATCACCATGTCCTGTTGAATCAGCTTCCTAAATATATCTCTAGTCTGTCTCCTCTCTCTCTCTCCTCACTCCTGCGTACCAGGCCTCCATCATCTCTAGACTGGACTACTGTAAAAGTCTCTGAATTATATCCCTTTTTCTTGTCTTACTTCCTTCTAATTCATCTTCTTCCTTTCCACAAAAGTGGTTTCTCTGAAATGCAAAATTGCCCATGTATGGTTTAGAAATCTTCAAAAGCCTTCATTGTATAAAGTTTAAACTTCTTAGCTTAGCGACCACTCTACTACTTCTTTCTGTTTCTCCCATGCACCCTGTATTTCAGGCATACTCACTGATTTGTTCCAGTGTTTTGTTTTGGCTCCTGATCTTTCCAAAAGGTGTCCACATCTGCTTTTCCTACTGATTACTCAAGATTCTCCAGACTTGGTTCCAGTTTCTCTTTTTTGTGATACCTTTTTCACTAGTAGTATATGTTTGTGATGCACAATAATCGCATTTGGTTCTCTCATATTAGAGAAGCTATGCAATATGTAACCTCCTGTAACTGAACCACTCTTAACACTTGCCAGATTAGAATCTACCACAAACTCACTTGGGTCTCCATTGTACCTGCTAGAATCTAAAGTACCTTGTCTTAGCCTGTTTTTATTATTTGTTCATGACTGTGCCAAAATACCTAAAGAAAACAACTTAAACAAGGAAAGGTTGATATTTGACCTATGGGTTTAGACTGTGGTCCGCTGGCTCCATTGTCTTAGGTTTGTGATGAGGCAGAAACATCACAGAAGAAGGGTGTGGCTGAGAAATGTTGATCACTTCATGGTGCCTAGGAAGCAGAGAAAGAGAAAAAGCTAGAAGGAAGGAGCCAGGGATGAGATAAAGCCTTCAAAAACATACCTTCAGTGACCTTTTCTCCAGCCAGGCCCTATCTCGTAACAGCCTATTCGGCTAATGAATTCATCAGTGTCTTAATCCACTTGGTAAAATTAGAATCCTAATAATCCATTCACATCCTAAAATCTCATCAGCTGATAACCAAGCCTTCAACATAATGAGCCTTTTGAAGGATATTTTGGATCCTAACAATAACATAAACATAGCTTTTTATTTTGCTTACGTCTTAGTACATTTATACCTCTTTGTGAACAGTTTTGTTTTGTTTGTGTTCCCTCAACAGCTACTGTTAGTTTTGGTCGTATAGTATACTATATATATTTTGGTCATTTACATTTGATTGAGTGACAGATTGAATAAATAGATATCTACTCCTGAAGAAATTTTTAGATTATCATAACTATGGTCGTATATTTTGCTTTGATTTCATTATAATAAATCTACCTCTGTCTTTATTGCTAAATGCTATTAATGAAGTAACATATTATATAATTGTCTTGTTTTATGTTGTTTTCTATCTTTGAAAGCCCCAAAGATTTATTTTCTATAATTTGTTACATTGTTCACACCTCAGTAATATTATAATTTAAACTGAGTTCTATAACTTGTAAAGGAATAATTAAAGATTTTCCTTTCATCATCTTCAAAATATCTCCTTTCATTTACCTAGGCACTTGTTAAGTGCCTCTTTCTAATTGTAATAAAAATATGGACATAGCCAACCTTTTGTCAATTCTTTTTTCCTATTTTTTGGTATGCATTTTTATAAATGCATGTTTGCAGTACACAATGACTACAGTTATTGTAGGAAGTTTGTTCATCTTAATTCATAAATAAGAACACATCTTAACACATCTTAGTTCTTTTGTTCCCTTCCTTTTCCATCTCTCCCTGCTTTCTCCAATTCTTGAACCTGTTCATTTCTAATTTGGTGTTTAGGATCCTTGGCTGCTTTTATTGTAAATTTACCATGAGGGGTGTAGATTTTGTAGATTAGACTGCTTGCTTCAAGTCAGAGTTTTCTTACATTACTCTGGATATTTCATTCAGAATCCATGGAGACTTTAGCCTTTTCCAACACATGCTAGGTAGAAGTATGAAGGTGAGTCAGCAGAACTGCTTACCTGAAAGTAGTGCTACTGAGAGAACCATAGCTTGATGATAGATGAGTGCAAGGCGAGACATACAAAGTGCTGTGGGAAGAGAGAACAGAGACTTATTTTTAGTAAGTGAATCTAAAGAAAACTGCATGGAAGAAGGGGACTTTGAAACTGGGGTTTGGAAATTGAGGAAGATTTCAACAGATGAAGACTGGGGTGGACATTGCACACTAAAGGACAAAGCTGAAGGGATGAGGTGGAGACAATGTGTGATGTGTGAAGAACAGGGATCCAGAGCACACAGTGGACTGGGTGACATTTCTCTAAGATGTTGAAAATTGAAATAGTGGCCATGCTGAGGAAGCCCTGAATGCCTTACCAGGAACTGAGGCTCACAGGAGGCTGCTGAACAGAGCACTGAACCTTCTTATCTTCTGCTATTATCTGCCCACAGCTCTGTATCATGTTCCCCTTATCCTTCTTGCTCTGTATTTGCAAAGAAATTGCAGCGATATCACTTCTGTTTGGAGACTTTCTTCGCTAACCACTTTGAAATGATGCTTTCTTTTTTTCCTTACTGAATCTTTTGGTATGGTGTTTTGTTACTTGAACTTCAGCCACACTTTTTTGTTGCTCCTTTGGGAGCATTGTTATTAGAAACTAACTGATACAGAGTATAGAATGTTCTGTAAGTATGCTCACTGTAATAAAGAACTCTTATCAAAACCTTCTAGCTCTTTATCAGTCATTTGATTTAAATATTATAATCTCCACTTAATATCTATTATGGCATATTAATGATGCACATCAAGAAATATTCTCTTGGGGATATCATGTTACTTCTTTTACCTTACTCTTTTTAAGTTCAAAGATACAGATTTCATGTTCTCTTTTGGGGCTGAAGTACATGTCCGGTGAGACTGTATATATTTTCCTCTCAGTTTATACCTGTTTAATTTACCTTAAGGTAGTTGTGGTGTTTTTGGTTTCTTAAAAACAGCTTTATTCTGATATGACATATGTCATCATAAACTCATCCATTTTAATTGTCCAAGACAATTTATTAACTGAATCATACAACCATCACCACTATATAATTTTAGAACATTTATCTTAAAAAAAAGAAAACCTACACCTAATTAGTTATTCCCTTTTTCTATTCCTAGCCCTAGGCAATCACCACTCATTTACTTGGTCTCTCTGATATTTGCCCTTTTTGGATTGTTTTACATAACTGGAATTATATTTTATATGTTCTTTTGTGTCTGTGCTTTACTCAGAATATTATGTTTTGGGTTTGTGTTAGCTTTCTCATCACTGAGACACAATACCTGATACCGACAATTTAAAAAAGGAGAGGTTTAGTCTGGCTCATGGTTTTGGGGAACTCAATCTATGGTCAGCCAGCTCTAAGGCAAGAATATCATGGTGGTAAAGCAGTGATATTTAGTTTAGGGTCATAAGGAAGCAGAGCAAGGAAATAGTGCCAGAGATGAAGAGTAATAGCCTAGACATAGATCTCAAAGCTATGCCCCATCACCTACCCAGATACACTCAGAAGTGTGCTCTGCTTCTCTCTGGGAAGATTCTAAAGCCAATCAAGTTGGTATATCACCATAACTGCCACATACCACCCCTTGTCAGCAAACACATCTCTTTTCCAAGTCAATGTTTCTTCTGAGAATCAAGGTAAATGCTTACCTGTGAACCTCTATAAAAATGAAAAACAATTTGTATAACCCCCAAAAACTATGAGGTAGGGTAAACCTTCTCATTCCAAAAAGGAGGAAGATGAACATAGGATAGAATTTGATCTAAGCATGACTGAAGCCCAGTAGAGCAAACATTAAATTCCCTATTTCATATCCAGCATGCCTTTTGCACATGATGGAGAAAGTGTGAGTTCCAGAGGGATTGAGTATCCCCATCCTTAAGGCCTTGCTGGTTGAATCCAATGTGGCCCTTTTCTTAGGCTGAGTTTGCTCTCTGCTTGTAGCTTTTCATAGCGGCCATTCCATATTCTTGCCATCCCCATAGTCCTAGAGTCTCCATTGCACCTTTGATTTCATTCTCATAGTTTCACATACTGCCCTCTCATGGACACTTAATGTGGCCTTCTAGTCCTTCCTTTGAATTCTGAATTTAAAGCTTTCTGGATTTCATAATCCTTTCATTCAGCATGCAGATAAAACCAGTATCATGCCAAGACTTGCTGTTAGTAAGAGCAGTAGCCAAGCCCCTTGGACCATGGGTGCAGCAGCCACTGAGTGTTGGGCAACTCAGTAGTGTAAAATGAGTCCAAGGGAACCAATTTCCTAGGTATTCTTTCTCTAGCGGGCCCAGGGACTCTTTTCTCAAATGAAAAGTTCACATTTCTGCTTCTTGAGTCTGTGATAGATGAGAGTCTTGTTCATTTCTGAGTTCTCTTAAGGCATCTTTCTTCTTGTGCCTGTAAAAAATACTTAAGTGATGTTAACATTTTCAGCATTTGCTTCTTTCAGCCTCAACTTTACATGTGATTCCTTCTAGGCCAAAATTTAAATATTTCAAATTTTTCTGCTTGCCTCTTGCCCCTAATTCTTTCTATAAATCTGGTTAAAGCAGCCAGTATGACCTGAACCACACTCTGAATGTTGGGTTGCCTTGAGATTCCCTCAGTCCACTGCTGTTATGGTTTCTACCTAGATGTCCCCATAAAACCTCATATGATCATAGGTGAGACATTTGGGAAGTGACTGGATTGTGGGAAGCAGTATCGCTTTACTTGCTGTTAGGAGGTGGGGTCTGGTAAGAAGAGGTGGCTCACAGTGGGAAAGGCCTGAAAGGATTTATCTTCATCTCCAGTTCTCTCTCCCTTCCTGGTTTCAATGATGTGAACAGGTTTCCTCCACAAGTTCCTTCCATCATGTTGCATCTGCCTACAGCCAGTTAACCATTCAAAGACTGACACATAAAACATGAGCCAAAATAAATCTCTCCTTTGTTAAATCGTGGATGTCCCAGCAACCAGAAAGAGACAAAGACAACCATCCTTAGTCTTGGTATTCTACAAAGTCTCAAAATATGGGTAAATTTTAGACAAATTTTATGCATTACTTAGTGTAATGCACATCCCCTCTAGTTTGATTACACTGGAGTTTTTATTGCCAAAAACAAACCTTCCTGAGTCTGGCCTTTATTGTCTGCATTCCTCTTGGTGTTCTGGTCTTCTGAGCTCAGACTGGAATCTCTCATAAAGTTCAATTTACCTCATTCTAGGGTTGCTCTATCCTACATCTCCAAATCTTTCTAAATTCCTCCTGCAAACCAGTTGCAAAGGCTTCTAATCCACGTAATGATTACAGTCGTAGCAAGGACACCACTTCTGTTATAAATTTTCTATATTAATCAGCTTTCCTGTCACTGAAATACAATACCTGAGATCTACAACTTTAAGGAGAAAAGGTTTAATTTGGCTTACAGTTTCAGGGAATTTGGTCCATGATCAGCAAACTCCCAGTAAGAACATCATAGTGGGAGTGCATGGTAGAGTAAAGATGTTTAGTTCACAGTGATCATGAAGTAGGGTGAAGGAAAAGTGTCAAAGAGAAAGGAGCAAGGAACCATGCATAGACTCTAAGGCTAAGCCGCTACAATTCATCCAGAAGTGTGCTCTACCAAGGGGCCTCTGAAGGACCCCAAATTCAATCAAGTTGATAATCCACCCTAATCTTCACAAGGTTTATCTAGGTTGTAGCACAAATACTTTTATCTTTTTATGCTGATAGTATCCTATTCTATGAATATACAACTTTTTGTTTATCTTTTTACCAGTTATTAAATATTTGGATTTTTTTATTTTGGCTATTGTGAATAATATTGCTATGAACATTCATACACAAGGTTTTGCATGGGCATATTTTTACTTATTTGGCATAGATTCCTGAGTGAAATTGTTATATCATATGATAAATTTATGCTTAACCTTTTAAGGAATTTCTAAAATGTTTCCCAAAGTCACTGTACCTTCTTACTTTTCCTCCAGAAGCATATGAGTACTCTAGTTTGTTTATATCATTTTCAGTGCTTGTTATAGTCTCTTCCTCTGATTATAATAATTTTACTGGGGATGATAGCATTTCGTTGTAGATTTGATTTGCATTTCTCTTATGACTAATAGTGTTGAATATCTTTATACATGCTTATTGAATATTTGGAGGTTCAGTGAGTAAATGAACAAAATTCTTTGATCATTTTAAAATTCAAAATTCTTTGATCATTTTAAAAATTGCCTTTTTAATATTAACTTATAATATTTTATTTGTATTCTTTAATATATTTATATGTATTATTTATCATACATATGATTTGCAACTTCCATTCTGTTATATTTTCACTTTCATTAAAAGTTCACTCTAAAAAGGCTCTACTTTCTCTTAAAGTTCAAATATTTTTATTTTAAAGAGAGTAAAAAAGCAATAAAAGTGATACAGAATTTCAAAACAAGATGATAGGAAATTAACAATGGTTATCATACTGCATATCGTTGTCTTCAAAGGAGTTACTCGGATTACCAGATATAGATATGCAAAATTAACCAAACAATATAAGTACTAACTTAATTCTATTAGTTTACTTAAAGCACTTCCTTTCAATGAACTAATAGAATGTTCACTACAGTTATCTTACCTATCTTGCATATATATATATATATATATATATATATATATTCCCCCTTTCCTTCTATTCTTCTATCCTCCATCCCAGTTCCTTTCTTTTGAGCAGCTTCTTTCCCTTTCACATATTTATTGTATCATTTGAATCTTATTTACTCTTTCAGTTTCTTACACCAGGGAAACAATAAAATGTTTACACATTGAGTCTGATTTATTTCACTTACTAGTATGGTCTGTAGTTGCATCCATTTACCTATAAAAACCTCAAGTTTATTCTTCTTTATAGCTGAGTGGTAGTCCACTGTATAAGAATACCACATTTTTTTAATCCATTCTGTGGTTGATGGACATTTGGGTTGTTTCCAAGATTTAGCAATTGCAAATTTTGCTGCTATAAACGTGGGTGCACATATATCCTTATGGTATGATGTTTTTATTTCTTCTGGACAAATACCCAGAAGGGGAATAGCTGGGTTGAATGGAATCTCTAATCCTAGTTTTCTGAGGAATTTCCACACTGATTTCCACAGTGGTTGTACCAGTCTACACTCCCACCAACAATGGAGAAGTGTTCATTTTTCCTCACAGCCCTGTCAGCATTTGTTTTTGGGCTGATTTTGTGATAATAGCTATTCTTTCTAAAGTGAGATGGAATTTCAGTGTTGTTTTAATTTTGATTTTAATTTTATTCCTATACTTTCAGGGGTTCACCTAGTTTTTAAAAGATGTTGGTTGGGTTTATAAAAATTCTATTTGTTGTCTTTATGATTACATAACAAATCGAGTCTTTTATTACTGTAATTGCAAGTTCGTAAGGTCCACCTCCCATGAAGTGTCAGTTGTTCTGTGGGTTTCTTAAAACCACAGGAATGGATTCAGACTTATCTTTTGGGGCTCATTATCCCCATAAACTTGTCACTTTTTCTATCCATTCAGTGCTTACCTTAGAAGTACTAAGGAATCTCTGAGAGCATTAGAGTATATCATCAAATCAGCTTCTGATAGGTACCAAGGTATCATGTACCAAATATTCAGAAATTGTGCATGTATGTACCTGCATTAACTATCCAACTACGCTGTCTTTTACTATGTCCAGACCTGCAGAATTCATAACATTAGCATTAAGATATGAAAAAGCCTAAACCAGGAGCCAGAAGACCTGGGTACTCATCCTGAATTTGCATCTTACTTACTTTTGAACTTCAACCACATTATTGCATCTTACTATAGTAAAACTTATTCACTAAGAAGATGAGGTTTTGGATACCTAATGCTTCTCCTTTAGACCAGAGGTCCTCACTTGGAGTGATTGCTCTCACCTCCCTGTCTTCTCCTCACCCTGACACTCCTACTGTCCTCAGGACATTTGCAATCTCTGGATATACTTTTGGTTCATGTGTAGGCTGGGGATGTGGCTAAAACTTTAACAATGCATAGAACAGCGCATAATAAGGAATTGTTTGACACCAGAAGTAAGTGGTACTGTACTGTAAAAATCCTACTTCAGGGCATAATTTTTATTAGTATTTTGTCAGAAATTTCTCATGCCTTTTTAAACCCAAATACTTTCTTCAAAAGTTCAGCTCCACACTGGCACTTTTTTTTTATCTATCCTAATTCATAATGATTTTTTTCACTTTTAGAATTCCCATGGTTCTTATTATTACACCATTAATAAGTGTAGCAGGATAAAAATATAACCATACACAACTTATCTTTTAAAATAAGCATATATTTATAAAACACTAAATTAGTTATGATAATTTATAGAGTTGTCATTTCTGTCATCAAAAGTAACTATTGGGCATCTTAAGCATTCTTTATTCCAGGTAATCTCCTTTTTTTAAAGTTAAATAAATTTCATTGTGCATATTTGAGGTTTGCAACATGATGTTATAGGATATGTAGAGCTAGTATGTAGGATATGACATAGGATATATGATATGATGCATGTAGAATATGACATTATAGGATATGTAGAGATAGTAACATTATTATAATGAAGTATAATGAGCTAATTATCCCAAACAATTATTTTGTGTTTGTAATAAGAGCAAAATACTTATTAACAAAAAATTCCTAATCAGTACAATATTTTAAATGTCAGTGCTCATTTTATCCATTAGATTTTTAGACTTGCTTTTCCTACATATACTGTACATTATTTTGCGTTCTTTGACCCACAACTCTCCATCTTTCTCTCACCTAATAGTGACCACTGCTTTATTCTCTATCTCTGTGTTTTTGAGATCTTTTTTAAAAATTCCTTCTACAAATCAGATTGTGCAAAATTTTTCTTTCTGTGTCTGACTTATTTTACTTACTATAATACCCTCCATTTCCATCTATATTGTGGGAAATGAAAGGATTGACTTCCTTTCAAAGGCTGAATAATATTCAGTTTTACATATGTTCTACTTTTTATATGTTTGCTCATTGATGAGCATTAAAGTTGTTTCTGTTTGTTGGCTATTTTGAATAATGCTGCAATGAATAACAGATTGCAGGTGTCTTTCCCAAATGGTAGTTCCACCTCCTTTGGGTATATATTCAGAAGAGAGATTGCTGGGTCACTTGTCAGTTCTGTTTAAATATCTATAGGAGCCTCCACATTGTTTCCCATATTGGCTTTATGTTTTAGCTGGTCTCCTTAGGATCTCCCCAGCCCCAATTACTCTCAGCTAACATTAATGTGGGGGCTAAAGATTTTGCTAATTTATATGTCTGGAGCGTATCAGGATCTTTTCTAGTCTTAGCACATTCCAGGCTTTTCTGGGGGACTATCTTGGCTAGGAATGTCTCAGATGATTTCACTCAGGGAAACAGAAAACTTACTTCTGCTCAGTTAGGGATACGTCAACCAAAGAAACAAAGGCAAGGCCTGGATGGAGAATTTTTAGCAGGGTCATTACTTGACATATAGGGTATTTATTTTCTAAAACGTACTTTCTAAAGTATACTTTCTCTCTAGCATACTGCTTTAACATCTCTTTATTTCTCCACCAAATCATATATATTAAGAATTATCATCTTTGCCGAAATATAAGAAATACATCTAGAGCTTGCCATTGAAGTCACTTGTGAAAACATTAAACAGGACCAGGTGCAGGACTGACCCCTAGAGGACCACTACTCAATATGCCCCTAAAGGATGACATTTAACCATTGATGACTTATCAGTAGAGCCCTCTGACCAATATCACATCAATCAATAAGTTCTTCCAGTCCCACATCCCCAAAATTACTTGCTGTCTTTAAGGCTGATCCCATTTATTCTCATTAGTTGTTTGACTCAGATAGGATAGCTAAAACTTAAAAGCAGCTGTGGACAACTTATAAAAAATATGGTACATACCCATATATGACAATATAAATGACTTATAAAGAGTGTAAGCTCAATTACACAGTAGGTATCAGTTGACTGGCCAACAAAAATATATCACGACTTTTCAGTTTTCATTGTACCTTAACAGGTTGCATAAAGAATATCTATCCTCCTCTTTTTGTGAAATCTTCTCTTCTAATTGTCTTCACTGGGTCTTAATTTGGACATATGGGCTGCCTGTGACAAGTCAAAGGGGTTGATTTTTTCAATTAACGTTAGATTTTACATGATATTCTCTCCATGGAATATCCACTACTCAATGTTATAAATACATCCAACAAGTAACATTACATGTTATTCATTTATTTAACTGTAATTAGATAAAGGATTTTTAGGAATCAAAAAATATTCTTATTAAATGTTCTTAGGTTTAGCTTTTAGAATAGGTTTAAGTTTACAAAAAAACTGAGCAGAAAGTCCAGAGAGATTCCCATATGCCCATTTCCCTTTCATTTTGCATTTGTGTAGCACATTTGTTACAGTTGATAGACTAATTTATTTATTTATTTGGTACCAGGAATAGAACTCACGACCTCACTTGCCAGGCAGGTGCTTGTGCTGCTGAGCTAAATCCCTGGCCTTGATAGACTAATTTTGATGTGTTGCTATTAAAGAGTACAGTTTACTTTGGGATTTATTGCTCCTGTTACATAGTACAATGTATTTTGCAAATACATTATGTTGTGTACATACCATTATAACATCTGACAGAATAGTTCCATTGACCTCAAAATTCCCCATATCACACCCACACCTCCCATACTTCCTGGCAACTACTGTTTCCATAGTTTTGCCTTTTTCAGAATGTCATGTAGTTGGAATCATACAATATGTGTCCTTTTCAGATAGACTTCTCGCACCTACCAATATACATTCCTTCTTAGGATTCATTACGGTTTCTTCTTACCTTTTTTGTAACTTGATAGCTCATTTATTTTTATTGTAGAATAGTATTCCATCTACTCATGCAGTTTGTTTTGATTTATTGAACTTTTTAAGGATATCTTAGTTGCTGCCAGTTTTTGGCAATTATGAATAAGGCTGCTATGAATAACCTTGTGCATATTATTAAAGTTTGCTACTGACGGGTAAATATCTAAGACTACAATTGCTAGACTAAGTGATAATCTAGCTTTGTAAGAAAGCTAGATTAAGTGACGTCTAGCTTTGTAAGAAATTGCCAAATTCTTTTTTAAGAAGACTCTATCATTTGTATTCTAATTAGTAATGAGTAAAACTTCTTGAAGTTCCACGTCATCTGTTGGAATTTGCTGTTGTGAGTGTTTTGCATTTTTGCTACTCTAATAGGCATATGGATATATCTCGTTATCATTTTGCCTTCCATAATGTGATGATGTTAAGCATCTTTCTCCATGCATATCTTTGTCATCTGTTTATCTTTTTTGGTAAGATACTGGCTCAGGTGTTTTTGCGGTCAGTGATTGAGTTACTTGCTTTACCAAGAGTTTATTGTATAAAATTTGGATGCAAGTTTTCTCAAAGATCTGGTCATTTTCTTCTTCCTGTATGTGGTTTGATTTTTCATTCTCTTAACAATGTCTTTTGCAGAAAAGTTTTTAATTTTAATGGAGTTCAACTTAACAATTTTTTATTTCATGTTATGCTGCTGGTGTTGTAGCTAAAAGTTTATTGCCAAACCCATTTAGATTTTTCTACTATGTTCTTTCCTAGAAGTTTTAGACATTTTCATTTTATAGTTAGGAGTAAGTTCTATTTCATAGTAATTTTTGTTAAAAGTGTAAGTTCAGTGTATAAATGATTCTACTTCTACTCCTTCTCCTTCAACTTCTTTTTGTCTTCTTGCATGTAGATGTCCAGTTGTTCCACTTCCTTTATCAAAGTTCCATATATAGTCATCAGTGTCTAGGATCTCTGTTTTGCTCCATTGATTGTTTATTCTGTCACCAATATTACACTGTCTTGATTACTAGAACTGTATAGTAAGCCTTGAAGTTGGGTAGTGTCAGTCCTCCAACCTTGCTCTCCTCCTTTAATATTGCCTTTGTCTCTCCATATAAATTTAGTAAAAGTTCATTGATATTCATAAGTGACTTGCTGGAAATTTGATTAGGATTACACTTAATCTATAGATTAAGGTGAGAAGAACTGACATCTTTACAGTATTGAGTATTTTTGTCTATGGACATGGAACATATTTTCCATTTACTTAGAGCTTCTTGATTTAATTCACCAGATTTTTATCATTTTCATCATACAGATCTTGCACATATTTTAAAACGTTTTATCTGCATAGATTGGTTTTGGTTGCTAATGTAATGTGTGTTTAATTTCAAAATTCAATTGCACACATCTGGCATATAGGAAAGCAATTGAATTTATATATTAACCTTTGTCTTGCAACATTATGTAACCACTATTCTAGAATTTATTTTTATTATTTCAGATTTTCAAAATGAAGAATCATGAAATCTTTGAACAAAGATAGTGTTACTTCTTTGTTTTCACTCTGTCTTATCTTTCATTTCTTTTTTTTTATTTTAAAGAGTATATAACTGAATGAAACCAATCAAAACAAGCCAGTCTAAGAGATACAGGACTTCAAAATATTATGAAATCCGCAGTAGTTACCATAATGCCTTTTGGTGTCTTCAGAACAGCTGCAGATAACTTCAGACATAGTAAAAATCAAACAGAACAGAATAGAATAGAAACAATAAAAACAAAACAATGAATGTAATAAAGGACTTCAAGACAAGCCAATAGTAAATCCAAAATTGCTACCATAATATATCTTGCTATCCTTGAAATAGCTTCTCCTGCCATGGGATTTAACATAAACAAAACTCAAGAGAATAAAACCCAACCCAACAAAACAATGAAAATGGTATAGGACCTCCAAACAAGACCATAGGGAATCAGCAATGGCTGCAGCCCTTAGGAGGAGATCCCGGCTAGAAGATACACGGCTTAGCAATATCCTCTGAACCTGTGATCAGATCACTGGCTCTAGACCTGCAATGTTAGTGAAGCATCAAAGCACCACAGGCATCCAATTGCATTTCACCTCCATACCTATCATCACAGCCTGTGTTTCTCTGGATAAGCTGATAGCTTACAGGGCGTAAGGTGAGGGAGGATTGGTACTTCTTTTCTGCCAGCCCACACGTCAGAAGGGGCTGGGGTCTGGTTGTTCCTAGTCTGGTCACGGCCCGCGCATGGTGCTGGTTCCCAGACTGGGCTTGTTGGCTGGTATGGCCATTGTTCTCTCTAACCCTGGTCTGCAAATGATCTTTCATTATGTTTTCTGGGAATTCTGCTTGGTAAATATATTTTCTCAAGTAGAGGAAGTTCTGTATTTCTACCTTGCTGAGATTATCAGAATGTTTGAATCATTGTTGGATTTCATTAAAAAAAATGTTTCTGCATCCCCTAACATGACCATATGACTTTACCTTCCCAGGCTATTGATTTGATGGATTTTAGTGACTGACTTTCAGATATTGAATCAGCTTTTCATACTTGCAATAAATTTCACTAGGTCATGGTTTATACTTCTTTAAATATTTTTTCTTGAGCATTTTTGCACCTGTTTATGACTGATATTGGTCCATGTTTTTCCATCCTTGTAATGTTTTTGTTAAATTATTTTTTATTTCAATTCTGTCACTATGGCATCTAAGTGGATTCCCAGTTACTAATATAGTTATTTATGGAAGTATTTCTATCTCCTAACTCATAAGTTATCCAAGTTAAATTAGATTTAAAAAATAATTCTTAAAACCTTGATTAATAGAGATGTGCCCAGGCATTATTATTATTTTTTCTCTTTTCTCTTTTTTGGTACTGGGTATCGAACTCACAACCTCGCACCTGTCAGGCAGGCACTTAAGCCACTGAGCTAAACCTCTAGCCCTACT
Organism: Dasyprocta punctata; assembly: GCA_004363535.1. Classification (NCBI taxonomy): domain Eukaryota; kingdom Metazoa; phylum Chordata; class Mammalia; order Rodentia; family Dasyproctidae; genus Dasyprocta; species Dasyprocta punctata. Next base: position 67,808 of record RJWM01009017.1, read on the forward strand.
CAGGTGTTATTAAGATTGCGAAGTTTGTCTTTATTTTAGACATAAACAACCAATTTTACATGAGTAGATTACCATGTTTAAGGCCTTAGTTTTGATACAGACTTTCTCTCATATTCATTAGATGCACTGTTTCGGAAGTAAGAGACTATGAAGTGAGACTTGTAATACATAGCCCAGGGCCAAGATTGGATCATTGTAATGAATGCTGCTTTCACTCACTCATTACTGATGTTTGAAAAGTTACTTAAGTAAAGATGAAGATAAGAGACACTAAATTTAAAGGTGCAGATTGATTAAGAAGATTGAAAAAATGTTTGACAGAGCAACATTAAGACCTACATTGTTATAATTCTATTTGATTTGGCTTGAGGGATATGTACATTTTTGCATTTGCAAATGATTTGCCAAGGCATTAAGAAAACTGAAGTCAATCATGCAAAAATTGAAGTTACTCAAGCAACTGACTTACTTTTATGATTCACTTTAGTAAGAGTAGCTACGATGTAACCAGTATTTCTCAAGGTCAGTGTTAATATCATTTAGTACTTACATGACGAGAGCTTGGCATGGTGATCCCCAATCTCAGGATTGTGAAATTTCAGACCTGGAATATATATATATATATATATATATATATATATATATATATTACAAAAATTGGTTGATTTGAGTGTGCTTTACCTTGTTAGCCTATAATAACAATGGTAAGATTTATAGTACAGTACAGTGTGCCAGGTACTGTTCTAATGTATTACAGACATTAACTCATTAAATTATTATAACAACCCTATGAGTAAGGTACTATTCTTATCCTCTACTTTATACAGGAGGAGCACAAGGGACAGAGAACTTATATAATGTCTAGAAGATCACCCAGCTAGTATTTAATTCATTTGACATGAATTTTGAACTTTCTCTCAGGCACTGTGCTATTGTGACTTCCAATAAAAAAAGAGATAAAATCAAATATCTTCATCTCCCTCTGATAAGTTTTCTATTTAATCTACTGGTATGTTGTAGGCATTTTTAAAAAAATATAAAGAGACAAAACTTATTTATACCTCTTTCAAAATAGTCTTAATAGATCACTATTAATTTTTTTTAAATTTTATTTAAAAGAAAATAGACACAGAAGATACAAACAAAAAGCATGAAAGACAAACAACAACGACAGATCTGATACAATTACACTGTAGGTTTACACTCTGAGGTGGTTGAAGTTTGACAGTAGTTACAATATTACATATCGTTACCTTCATAGGGGTTGATCATATTGACAGACATAGACACGCAAGGTTTATCAATTCAGAAATAATAATTTTCTTTTTCAATAGCTAATGTACCCAGCAATACAGTTTTTTTTAGCTGTCTTATTTATGCATATTTATAAATTTATGTCTTTTTCTTTTTCCCTTCCTTTCTTCCTTTCCCCTTAGAGTATCTCTTGTTATCATTGAAATAACTACCCATAATATCAGGTCTAATACAATCAAGCTAAATAGTTCAGAGTGAAGCCTATAAAGGATAAAAGAATGGTCATACTTAAGAGAAACAAAAAAAACTAAAGGATTCAACTAACAACAACAACATATCCTATACTGTAAAATTACAGGTTTAGGACTTTAGATGGTTGGAATTTTACAGTGGTTGCAACATTGTATATTACCATTAAGGGGGCTGTTCAGATGGACAGGTAAAGACATGTAGGATTGATCTGATCATATGAATATCAACTGTTCTCTCTCACCAGTTAATGCATTTAGTAGTATAGACTTTTAAACGATCTTATGGATACCCTCGTATAAAACTATGTCTTTTTTCCATAGCTTCCTTCCTCGGGTCCCCTTGTAATACCTCTTATTGTCTTCAAACTAAATGCCCTTACCAATTGGCCAAGTATAGTCGAACGAAATAGTATTGAATAAAACCAATAACAAATAAGGTAATGGAGGCAATACATAGTAATGCAATGTTGATTTCTGTAATGCCTCATATTAGCTTCAATGCAGTTGCCTATATCATCTGCTGTAACACAAACACACCAAGATAAGTTAAAATCCCTCAGAACAGAACAGCGAAAGTAATACCTGGTTTTGAAGCTAGGTGATCACATATCATTGTAGGCTAC